>PVLD010011490.1:0-10104 GCA_004027595.1 Dinomys branickii
CCTACTATCTTATCTATAATTTGGTATTCCCTTTAATGTTTTTGTGTTAACTAATGTGAAGATAACTATGTAATACAACATCCAGTTCTAATTCCCTACTATATTCTGTATAACTTTGTATTTTCTGTATTGTTTATGGCTTTTCTGGTTCATATGTCTCCATTCTTTTGTCTTTAAAATAAAATTAAAAAAAAAAAAATAAAATAAAATAAAATAAAATGGAGAACAACAACAAAAAAAAGAATATCTCAAAATTGTGTTGTTGAATGCAAACATGTCTTCTGACCAGGGCTTGTTGATGTGAACTCTGATTAGAATTTCCTCTTCCCTAAAAGAAGACATTATTGTGTAACACTAATTGCAGCTACTTTGATTAAAGGGATTGTTGGCCCATAGTGGAAGTAGAACATGTCCGTGCTGGGTGGTAACCCATCTGCATGACTTACATTCACAGCTCCAGTGTAAGACAAAACGGGGCATTAGCTATCTGTGTCCTGAGTACTTAAAAATACCTAGGAGTATAAAGTTTTCATATAACAAGCTAAAGAGAATGATGAGTAAATCTTTAATTTATCTGGAAATATTATTTCCAAGGATATATCTTCCTGAAATACTAATGGATACTTTAATACACAAAATGTTAAAATAAAAATATAAAGATGTTGCCTTTGCTCTGAAAAACTTCATTTTTCTGTGGTGGTAAGAATTGAACCTAAGGACGTGGGTGTTCCAGGCAAGCTCTCTACCACTGTCTCTCACCTTCTCCTTTTCCTTCTCATCTTCAATAAGCAGTTCGATTGTGTTAGAATTGAATAGTAATCAATGTTGAAACAGGAATGATTTTGGATGAAGAACATTGTGTTGCCAGTAAGCAGTTTGGGACAAACACCATGCTAAAGAGCTTGTAAAACTCTAGTATTTGGATAAAAGCAAACCAAATTATGGAAATATCTAGAATCTGGAGAAGATGGTTTGATTTTAATAGATTTTGAAGAAAAAAATTGTTAAGTGGAGATAGTAGTTCTCAGCAAATGTATATTGTGTCCTCTTTACTTCTGAGTCCTTTTACAGTTCACAGGAACATGTGACTGCTTCTAGATTCTATGGTCCAGGTGGAGCACTCTAGCCCTGCAGTGCCAATTTCACCCCACGCTCTTTTCTGCCACAGCAAGCACGGAAACCCTTAGCTGACTTGGTGACATTACAAGAACAGCACAACTGGACCCTGCATCACCAGGTGGACCTGCATGGGACATTGCATGACTGAGAAATAAATACCTGTGCTGTTAAGATTCCAGGACTTGTGCATCCTGCCACAGGGCATGGGATTGATCCTCCTACTAGAGCAGATAATTGTATCATTAGAAGAATTAGCAGTGATATTGACCTCATTAAATAAAAAGACATACACAAAACCCACACTACACACAACATATGACTTAAATCCTAAATCCTTATCTTCTGATCACTATACCATATCTAGCTCCATCTTTTCCATACAAATATATTGAATATATAATTTTCCCTTTAAAATTGCTATGCAAGATGCATAGGGCTACCAAAACAAATTACTCTATACAGTGGACTTGCAACAACAGATGTTTATCCTTTCACAATTCTGGCTATTAGTACAAAGCCAAAGTGTCAATAGAATTGCTTCATTTTACACACTGTGAGGAAGAATCTTTTCCAACTTCTCGTGGTGCCTACTAACCCTTGGTGTGGCTTGGCTTACACATGCATCACTTCAATTTCTGTCTCACAGCTCTCTCCCTGCCTCCTATAAGGACATTAGTGACACTGGGTTAAGCCACTCTAACCTGGCATGACCTCATTATAATGGTTACATTTACAATGTCCTTGTTTGCAAATAAGTTTGCATTCATAGGTACTATGGGACATAAGTTTGAACTCTTTTTGGAGGACAGAATTCAACCCTCAAAACAGCTAACAAACCATGTATGCCGCTTCTGCTTCCCATGTTCATCTTCTGGAAATAAATGCTATAAATTGTATTTAAACAGCCCTTACTTTTCGTAACCATTTTAGAAATAATTTTGTTTTATTTAACATAACTGTTACCAACTTTTTAAAAGGAGGGATAAACTTAGTCCAATAGTTCCTCACATTCAAACATAATTGCTTTCTGCACTTACTGAAAATTGTGTTACTATATAAGATGTTCTAATAACTGCACACTGTAAGCAAAACATAATGGGTCTGAGGCTTTTTATGAGCCCCTGCTAAGATAAGTGCCAGTAACAGCACAAAGACAGGACCAGATGGTCAAAAATGAAATGTAGTTGCCCATCCAGATTATCAGTTCCGTGCCTCTCAAGTTTTCCTTTCTTCCTCCTTTCCTTTCTTGATAGTCAAGGCATGGTCCTTCACTGGCTTTCTTCCTCTTTTTCTCTATTGTTACAATGCTTCATATTTTTGTAGCAGTTAATAGTGCTCTGATAACATGAAAAGTCAAGAGCAGACCTGAAAACACAAAGGCATCCTCAAGTTACTGTTGTCTGATCAATTCCCTGCACATACATACCCATATATATTGATAACATCTAAGTTACAGACATTTCTAAAGCCCTAGGGATACAGAAGAGAGTAAACTGAGTGTTCTGACTTTCCACGATTCTCAGTTTGAAAAAAAAACACAGAAATTATTATACAACATTTGGTTAACTGGGAACAGGGTTTGATTAAATAGCACAGTGCAAACATGGATACAGAAAGTAGGAAATTTTAAAGGAATCTATAGATTAAATAGTATTTGGAAGGGAATACAGTAGATTAGTGCAAAGATGATAATTTGCACATTACCAAAGGGGTTTCAGGCAATGGAAACATCATGGGTTCAAGCTCACAACTGAGGCTGTGACATGGCCCATAACTCGAAAGGCAATCACAACGGCTACTTTTCCGATTATGACTGAAAAAGTGGTGAGAAATGAAGCAGGGAAAAAATGCAGAGGCCAGGTCATGAAGTACCTTATAAATAAAGTGATCATATAATCCATCATCTAAACCAGGCTACTTCTGAGGATGGAAAGGGCACTATTATGAATTTGGCTGGGGCAGTAGGTGTAAATCTGTGCTGTCAGAGACTAAGTGGGATGTATGTCCATGTGACTTATAAATCACATTAACAGAGCTGAACTTTACACTAAGGTCAGTCGGAGGCATTTATACATGGAGGAGTGGTTCAGGAGGATTGCATTTTTGATATTTATCCTTGGCTGAAACACAACAAACAAATGGGAGGAAGCTAAGCTGGAGGCAAAAAGATCTATTAAAAGACAACTGCGATTATTTCAGTCATGAGATGATGGTGGCCTGAATCACTGTAATGGTTGTGAGCCTGTAAGGAAATTGAAAAGCAGGATTGGGCTGACCCATACGAAATTGCTGCAAATCATGCTTGTTAACACACAGAAATGGTAGTTTCAAAGAGCTCGTCTGATACATTCTCAGAAAATAGGATGGCTTGGTGGCAAATATTAACTAGTATATAATTTTTAGATGATGAAATGGTGGCAATGTTAATGACAATGATGGTGATTACTCAGTCTTATTATAATCAACATTTAAAATGAGTGCATGTTTAACTCCAAAACATAGAATACTCCAAATTGTTACCTTCAGCTAGCAGCTGAACACTTGGCTGTAAGTGGCTCATGCATAAGTGGACACAAGCCGAGAACAAACCCCAGAAACAAACCTCACAGTAGCCCATGGTCCTCAGAGCAGAATGTGGAAGAAATCTCCTAGTCCTTTTCTAGGTGTATTACTAAGCCAACAAAGTGGGGTCAAGTAATTTTCTAGAGTCCATCAGAACAGAGCCCAGCATGATGGATGTGAAGAAACATCCTGGATCAGGTGGGATGTATGGTGTAAGTTAGCTCTGAGGTTATTTAGGGAAACTGGGCCTGGTCTCAGGGTGATTTCTATCTCTGCTCCTTGAAGCAACCACAGTGCACTCCCAATGTTGCAGCATTTATTCCAGATGCAAAAGACAAACCTCCCTCTCCTGACCGCAGGACATGACGTGTGCTGCCCTTGCACTCAGATCCCACCCCTGGAGAATGATCAGGAGGTTAATTTTTGAACTGATTTGATTTTAAATGGAAAAGGGACCAAAAACTTACTGGATTGGATAGAAAGTACCCAGACTAAGTTGCTTACCTTAAGAAAACTGGAGACTCAAAGCCAGAAATCAAATTCTGTACTAGAAATTGAAAATGCATATTTTTACACAACACTGAAAGCATTAATCCTGCTCCAAAGGATTGTTGGGTACAATTTAGAAAGTGAAGACAAGAAAGATATTAGCTGCCCAGATGAACAGTGAGCTGGGTCACGGTGATTTTCTAGAAATCCTTTAGTAGAGGAGAGCTGGACAGTAGTGGAAGGTGAGAAATGCAATTTTTGACACATAATAAATTCAAATTCATTTTTTCTTTTAATTAATCTCTCTTTAGATAATTTGGCATTATGCAGATTTTTGTGATGAAAAGTATATTAAAAGTTTTCAGATAAACACAGCATTACGGCATGGAAGTGTGTATGATTCAATTTATCAAGTTTACCACAAAGACTGTGTAATGCTCTCAAATATTTCTTGAACATATTACAGAAATCTTACTTCCCTAAATTGAATTATATATTTATAAAATTGACAGTAACAATACCAATATTTTGGTAAATGTCATCATGTTGGAAAAGATAAATGTCATTTTTTACTTCCAAATCTTTCATTTATAAAACTAACTAACTAGCTTTCCTATCACAATTTGTTAACCCCTATACCCTGTAATGATAAATTAAAAGAAAAGACTGGCCCTAATCAAGACCAGCAGTTTTCTGTAGCTGTTGGTTCCAAGCAGGAGCTTAACTTGGTATCTTTCTATGGTCTGTTGCCCATTTCAGAACTTTAGAAATGTAATGGTCAATTCATTAGAAAGAAACAAATAACTAAATAAATTTTATGAGAGGACTTCAAGATGGCTACCGGGTAGGCAGTGGAGGGAGAACCTCCCGGAGGATAAGGGAGGAGAAAACTGAATGATCAAATGGGCCATCATCTGTGTAACCGAGTAACAAATGTGAAGGTAACATTATGTAGGACAGCATCCAGAGCTAATTCCCTTCTATGTTCTCTATAGTTTTGTATTTCCTCAATCGTTTTTGTACTAACAGAAGTGAAGATAACTTTATATTATACAGCATCCAGTGCTGATTCCCTACTATCTTCTCTATAATTTGGTATTTCCTTTAATGTTTATGTGTTAACTAATGTGAAGATAACATTATGTAATACAACATCCAGTGCTAATTCCCTACTATATTCTGTATAATTTTGCATTTTTGTTATTGTTTATGGCTTATTCTGGTTCATATGTCTCCATTCTTTTGTCTTTAAAATAAAAATAAATAAATAAAAGAAAAGAGAAGAAGAAGAAAAGTGAGGAATATTAAGAAGATAAAAAGAAAGATGCTGATGGGAACTGGAAGAAGATAAAGAGAAAAATGTATATAAAAAGTGAAATAACACTTAGAACTGTACACATACACTAAACGAATTGTGGAGAAATTAAAACTTCACACAGAAAAGCTAGTGTTAATTTCAAGCTCTTTTTTTTTTATCAACATACAGATCAAAATATAGTAATACATAAACCCACAAGTGAGCAAGGAGATTCTCTTCTTCCACTGAGGTTCAGAAGGGTTCAGAGGCCATAAATAAAACAAATAAAATTTAATTTGGCTATTGTGACATGAAGGAGCTTTTTTAAAAGAATGTAAAGAAAGGAAAATTAAAAATAAGACTGCTTAAAATTAAGGACATGGAGGAAACTTTTAAACAACTAAGAAAAACAAAACAAAGTGCAAAGACCAATAAATTTTTCAGTGGACTTAACAAATTGATGCACTGATGGGAAATTTTTTCCTCTTTTTTTTAAACTTCTATATAATTTTAATTGAGTAAGTCATAAACATATTACTTCTATGCTTAATACATTAAGAGAGAGGGTTTCAATGTCATGTTCTATTTTGTAAAGTGGGCGGGACAAGAAGAGACAATGAAATATTGTGTGATAAAGAAAAAGGAAAGAAATCCAATGCAATTAAAATGAAAGGAAACACACCAGTTGAGTTGAGGACAATCAGGAAAATAGTAAACATCAACACAACACCAAGAGAAGAGCATTCGCGCTCCTTACCTGCCTTGGCTAACGCTTCAAAGGTTCCATTTGTGCACACCTCTGCCCATCAGATCCAATCTTGCTGTCCTCTGCCCTTAATGCCAGTGCCTTGTCAGAGCTGGGAGATGTCTCCTAGCTGCTCCATACCTGTGCTACTCAAGAAAGACCACCTCACAGTGCACTGTGCAGTCAGATTCTAACCCACAAAACAACCTCTGGACGAAGACAATGCAGTCATCAGAAAGAAGACCTGAAACAGAAGTCATCTTGCAAAAGTAGTGTTCAACGGATCGGCTCAACTGTAAGAGCATCATGTGCTCCATTTGATGAACAGTCAATAGCTAGTCAAATATTCACATATTAGAACTGCAATGACTCCAACGTCAGTTGATTCCCTGCTAAAACTGGTGTCTATTGTTAGCATTCTGATTATTATGTTTATTTTGGTGTGTCTACAAACTCTACGAACAGGCATAGGAATGAACCAAAGCTGAAAACTTGCAAAAAATTGGCCAAGGACTGAAATTTCCGCTCTCTCTTCCCATACACCAGTAGGCTAAATAGGCTTTGGGTCACCTGGCTATTACCATTCCCTCTTAGAACGTAAAACCACTACTGAACCCTGCCATGAAAAGCAAGTCTATCACCAAGGAACACAGGTGGAATTAATTTAGCAGCAAAGAAGGACAGAGCAGTTAGAAAATGAAAAATGTGGGCCAATATGTAAATACACAATAGGTACAGAGGCAATAAATATTTGAATTTCAATAAAATTATTGAAAATTTTGAAAGATTTTCAAAACAATAGTGACTACTGTGCTGCACAATTATACTACAGTTCTTCTTCTGGAATTATAAAACACAAGTTATCTGTTCACATACATATTTGAGGGACGAGGGCCAAATGATTGAGTTTATTCTCCACCTCATTCTTTAGTTTATTATTCTCCCATAAGAAACAATTCTAGTTATCACTACCATGTCCAAATACTCACTTGGTTTTTGCATTGTGGCCTCAAAGGTCCATATTTGAGCTATAAAATTACTGGTACAGTATCCACTTGCATAAACATCATTCCAAATTGTGATACAATTCTTGTCAGACAATGTACTTCATACTGTTTAAGTAATACTCCCATTGAGTGGAATTATATAAGATATTGCTAGGTTTACCTGCAGAGAAACACACTTCAATAGTTCCCACACAGCATGAAAGCATTTATCATTATTCAACTATGGAAGAAAAGAAAGGGCTGCAGTGTTTTTGACATTAGGACTGGCTGGTGGTAAACTGCTGTTAAGCACTATTCAGTGGGCTGTTCGTACCCTACACAATTAGAAGACAACTCCCATGCTGTTCTACAAAATAGCTCAGGAAAAGAATCAGAAATGCTCTTGGTAGACTTTCTTCCTTAGACCTTTCCCTTTCCTTCCCTAATTCTTCAATGACCACCACAGATTGATTTAAAGAGGAAACAATTAAACGAGGGAAAATGTATGAGTGTGTTTCAAAGAAAGTATTTCTTTTCCATTAGCCTTTTATACTTACTCACTCAGTGTCTGAGAGAAATATTTATGAGGTGTGTTTTTCTTTCTTTTTAAATTGACAGATTGTGTTGTATGTATTTATTGTGCACAGCAGGATGTTTTGAATTATATATACAGTCTTTGGCAAGATGTTTTCATAAAGGCAAATGTACGTTCATGCTCAGCACTGGGCCGTACACTGAACACAGGACAATGATATTCTGGCCCAGGCCCACGGGGAGCCAAAGTGTCACAAAGTAGAGCAACTGTTCTCCCAACTCACCCCATAGTTTAGCAACAAACAAATTCAGTAGAAGCTAATCATAAATAAGTCTAATTTTTAATGAGCTCTGACTTTTTAAAATCAGTAATACACACTAGGCATAAAACATTTGGAGGCAAATAATTTTGTTTTTAGTAAAAGGAATGAATTGAAGAGTACTTCTATAAATATGAATAAAATGTACTTCATTTAAGACACAGCTGAGGCCTTTCAAATTAAAATATATGCAAGAAAGTTCAGGAACAGTGAACTCCAGAAAGACTAGCCCAACTTCCACTATCAATCTGTATTAGAGAATTTTTCATTTTTACCTTAGGCTCAAGTAAACAAACTCCCTGGTTAGCCCACACACTTCCCACTTATCTCACAAGGACTCCTAAGTCTCTTCTGAACATAAGTGTCCACGAAATCTTCCTTTGTTATCTACCTAGGTGGGAAAACTTTAAAACTAAAGCCTCTAAGAAAAAATACAACTATAGAAAATTCTTCTTTTGAAATGAACATAGTTATTTAAAGATTAGACACACTTGAGTCTGGACTGGGATGTGCTGGGCCCAAGAGCTGTGTTGAACTCAAAGGAAGTAGTGCTTCCATATATTATAGAGGATCATATGCTTAAATTATACAGGCCAGCGCTTAACATAAGTAATATTTCTTCACTGCTCATTTCATATTTTGCTTGCTGATTTGGGCATTTGCTTTCCTAAGAAACATACATACGTCTTCTAAAGTACAATCTCAAATGCACTTAAGTACAAAGCAGCATTTATCCAGTGGTCTGAAGTGTTAAACTAATAGAATCTCCCCCAAAACCAAGCAGCTTTGGGAAGTGAGGGCAGGAAAAGGTCACACATTCAGCCACACAAAGATATTTTTAAATAAAACTGAAATGTTTTCCTATATTTCCATAACTATTTAATTTTGGACATTATTTTGGTGAACAAACTCCAGGAAAAATAAAATGAATAGGGAATTTAGAATTTCTTTTCTTGTCTAAATTTTCACTTCCAGTACCGCCAAAAAAAACAAAAACAAAAAAAATTCATTTTGGGCTGGGGATATAGCTCAGTGGAATAAGCGCCTGCCTAGCAAGCGCAGGGTTCTGAGTTCAATCCCCAGTACCGCCAAAAAAACAAAAAATAAATTTTCACTTCCATATCCCCATAATCCCTTTTTGATTTTTCTAATCTATATCAGGCCTATTCTTGGACTCACTGAGGAAGACAACAGCTGCATTTAATGACACGCAAACATACTTTCAGAAGGTATCTAAGATTTTTGCTATGATATGAAATATATATTATATAAAGCAGATGGATTTTATTATCCCTTGCCAAAGCATCTCAATTATAAACCCATTTAATTTAGATTAACTGCATGCTGAAGTAATACCTCCACATAAAAATATCTCTATGCTTGTTGTATTTTGGCTCTATTTTATTGTTAATAAGTGTCCTCTAATTTGCTTGAGAGCTCAGCACTGATTGTTTCATGACTACAGTTGTGTATAAAATGTAGACACTGCAGATGAATCAATTCCAGAAGCAGAAAGATAGTTACCAAGTTGCAATAAAGTACCAATATTATATTTTTAAAAGAATCTCAAGTTATTAATAAGTAAAACAAAATTGTTAATGTTACCAAAACATTGAAAAAAACCATTGAAACTCAAATTCATATTTATCTCATATGGAAAGTCATAAAAGAAGCTGATGTAGTTAGTGAAGTGGATCTTTTATTATAGCAATGTGCCACTTAGAGAAAAAATTATGCTAGGGAAATAAATCATTATAATAACCAGTAATGAGACAACTTTCTTTGGCTAAATTAATCTAATTTGAAATTACTAAAACTGTGGAATCAAAGTTTTAAATGCCCAGCTATTAATAATTGCCAATGTGATGATAACATTTCACACAACTTCTAGATTTCATCAATGCAAGTAACTTTCTGCATCCCATTTCAGTAATAAATTAGTAGATCCTAACTTCCCCTTTCATAATGTGTTAAGTGAAGTAAGCCAGCCACAGAGAGACAAGTGCCTCATATCCTTTCAAGAGCATCACAGGTTTGAGCCCAGCCTGAGTA
>PVLD010011490.1:10204-65080 GCA_004027595.1 Dinomys branickii
AGGGAGGGAGGGAGGGAGGGAGGGAGGGAGGAAGCCAGGCAAGAAGGAAGGAAAAGAGGGAGGGTGGGAGGCAGGGAAGGAAGGAAAAAAGGAGGAAGAGAGGGAGAAAGGAAGGAAGGAGAAAAACAAGGAGAAGAACAAGAACGTCCTCCTGAATGTGGAACAGTGGTGACCAGAGGCTGGGAAGACGGCACAGGATGAAGCACACAGCAGGGCTGGACCTGGCCAGCGCACACCGTACACATGGACTGAATTACCGAATAATGTGTACAGTTCATAGATGTTAAGCAAAACTAAAATAAACTTTGAGTGTTTCTTCACTTGTAACAAACTAACCTTTCTCTGTACTAATAATAAAGTCAAACTTCAACTGGGGTCTTTCAGTTTTCTGTTCTCCCAGTTCTCAACCCTGCCTTAACTTACCTGCCCAAACCTGACACCCCAAAGTCGGTACCCCTTAACTGCCCATCAAAGTTCTTCCTACCTGCTGGGTTCATCCCAAATTTTCCCTGTCTACTCCTACAAGAGAAAAACTTTTCTACTTCTCTAAAATCTAAAGATATTTTAATACTTTAAAGCCCATTCTAGGTATATTTTGCCTGTATTGAAGGCCCTACCTATGAATATTTCCTTTTTTCTCTGCTTACACAATTCTAATGAGAAAAGGTATATTGCTCATCTCTTTCTCGACAATACAGAAAATCCATATCACTTTTAGTACATGTTAAATACATTCCTATTTAGTAGCATTGCCTTACCTGTGGGCAGGTAAAACGCTTAGCAAAAAGTGACTAAAGACCTGTCTTAAATCATGTATATTTACTCTCTTTTATATACATCTAAAATTTTTATGTACATCTTAACTCTGTCAGTCTTTCTATACAGCAATGATTTTCTCTATATTTTAAAAATTCTCTGAAAATGAGAGAAAGGAAAGAGTAGAAAATTTTCAATTAGGGCGTCATTCATTACTCAGAAAGTGCCCTTACCAAGCATATACTGGTAGATGTAAGTAAACAACATTAAGATAATTCCATTGCTTTGAAAAACAATTAGCTTATTTCTTTTAAAATTTAATGTACATTTCACATGTAAGCCATGAAGTTTATTTCTAGGCATATATGAGAAGTGAAAGTATATATCCATGAAAACACTTTGCATGACTCATATATTAGATTTATTCATAATAGTTAAAAATGGGAAATAGTCTACATGTTGCCATGAGGTTAATACATTAAAATTTGAGATGCACTGGAAACTTTTGGTTTATAAAAGGAACAAATATTATTGAGCCCAAAACATGAATGATTTTTATAGACTTTGACTGGGTAAAAGACAGCAGGCCTTAGGTGGTTCACATGAAAATTGTAGAACAGATGAAACTAACTGGATAAGAGTTTGGGGGTGTGGGGCATGAGATTGCCAAGGGACAGCAAGGATTTTCTGGGAAAGTGTTGTCTGAGTGGGGTTGTGGGTACAGGGATATGTATGTTTGTCAAAAGTCATCTCTCTGTAACCTTGGGTATGAATTTTATTGTTTATGACTTGTATCTTTAAAAGTTATTATTGAAAGAGTGATTGGGCCTTCATGCCAGATGATAGATTTCTTACAGTCTGGATAAGAGCCCTTCACTGAGTTATAGAATCATAACTGCAAAAATAGTATCACTAGGGATCCCAAGAAAAGTTGAAACAAAGTAAATAAAATGCCTGATATAACTGGTTCTATCCATTCATTACAATGGATACAAACTCTATTTTCAATATACAAACTCTACTTTCCAAAGTAGCTGCATTGAACATATAGACGGAAATATGTAATCTAAATAAACATCAAATATACATCAGAAAACAATAGTGGTTTAACTATTAATCATTCATTAGACCAGGGCACTAAAGAATGTCAAGAAGTTTGACATTGAAAATAGAGCAAATTTATTGAAGATAACAATATGTAATATAACAATCACTGTTAATTCCTGTCATCTTGTTTTGAAACCATGTATCATTTTTATTGTTTTTGCTTTGTTTTGTTTCTGTCTATGTTGTTAGTATTTTGCTATTGTTCTTTATTGTTGTTATTCTCTTTAAAATAAAAAGGGGAAAAAAAAGAAAATACAATAGATCATACAATCTAGCAGTTTACACAATAGGAAATTATAATTCAGACAACAATGCACAGTACAAAGGATTTGTAAGTAATCTTGATTTATACCAGCATTCATATGAGTTCTGGTCAACAAATTTCCAACTGCATAAAAAGGTTTATTATTTAATTTTGCTTACTGATTCCTTCACGATTAAAATTCCCACATAAATAAAAGAAAACCATACAAGACAACTCCCACACACACACACAAAAAGATTAATCTTAAACAGCTGGCTCTCTTTTAACTAAATTAACAATGCTTATTATATTCTGGCTTCCAGACACAGAAACTACATGTGTTGTGTAAATATGCTTAGTTTCTGACCTGGCAATAATACTAAGAAACTTGCCAGGAAACTCAACTTTCACATACTCCTATCTAGCAAAATATACACCAAGAGAAATGATGCTACAACTCACTTTATTGTGAAAATAAAGTGTTTATTGAAACTGTTGACAAGGGCATGCCAAATCCATTGCTGTACATTTTGAACAGTGTGCCCTCAAACCACACTGAAGAACCAAGTCTGCAAGGGGCATACTGGCACACTGCTGAAACAGAAAGCTGTCTTTTGAAATAGTTGTAAACTCAGTAACACTTTTCTGTGGAAGCAGGAAAGAGGAGGAGGAGATGCAGTAACATTTAAGCACCCAGTTGGTGGCTGATCGGAATCTGCATGAATTTTAAAAGTTCCTTCCATCAAAGAGGATGCAAACATGTTTTAGGCATTGATGCTTGGGTCTCAGGCCCTGGAGGAAATGATTCCAAAACTGAAGCTTTACCATGATGAGAGGCCAGTTGTTTCTTTAGATTGAGCACTGGAAGGACTCTCTGAGCTGAAAAAGCAATTACCTGCAGCTGAATGCCTTCATGATCTCTCCAGTGGATGGAGGGGAAGATTTCAGCACCAGGCCTCTCATTCAGCCCAGACTCCTCCTTCCCCACCAGAATTTATAGCTCTGCCACCAAATACCATAATCTAGGAAAACATCCTACTCTCCCTAAACTCTCTCCCCTAAACTGGAGACAAAAGAAATACTTTAATCTCGCTCTTTTAAAGAAAAGCTGCATAAGAATTATGCAAAATACTCAATTTTCTACAAAAGCTTTTATTTAAAAAAATACAGAATAAAAGAATGTTCCAGAACAGAGCTACAATTACAGCTTCAGATATACAAAAGCTTTAGAAAAACAGATTTGTAATCCGTAAATTTTATCTCATTTTTATCTAATAATTGCAAATATGCGGCAATGTATTTTTCAAATGACTTTAGAAGGAAGAAAACAAAACTACGAAATCAAGCAATGGAGTTTAAACAGAACTTTTCCATACAACAACTATGTAAATCAATGGTAGTTTCTTTCAAACAGATTTCAAAGTGCACATAATGCATTTTAATGCAGAATACACAAAGACACTAAGATCTGTAATTCTAGTAAATGTCAACGATTCTGGAACTCACTTATTGTAGAGTCAGATATAATGAAATTCCATTTATAGTAAATTGGAATGGAAGTTTGAAATTACATCAATGGAATGCACTGCACAAGACACAATTCCAGGAATAGTGAATGCGATAGTAGAAAGAAATCTTGGTGAAATGATGATTTCACTGTAAATTTCCATAGTCCCCAAATAAACATACCCGATTTTAAAATCAATATTTTATAAAAGGAATCATAATAAATCCAATACTATAACGTATAAAACCATACACATATCTATCATGAAAGGATAAAATATGTATATGAACAGAGAATAAAATATATGCATTCTAAGATTCTTTGTGCAAGTATTTGCAAATAGATTGTAAAAGTGAACTAAATAGGGGCTGGGGATATAGCTCAGTGGAATAAGCGCTTGCCTAGCAAGCACAGGGTCCTGAGTTCGATCCCCAGTACTGCAAAAAAAAAAAAAAAAGTGAACTAAATAATTATATGAAGAAAGAAGTAACAATTATCTGAAACACATGATAAAATCAATAGATATTTCTTTGTGGAGAGCATGAAAAATTAGACTTTTTGACTAAAACTCACAGAATAGGTTATCTGTAGGTTCAATTCTCAAAAACCCTATCCCTCCCATCTCTAGTTAAACTACTAAAATTTTTATATTACCTTTCTCCTTTCAAAAAAGCTTCCTATTCTCAGAGAAATAGGGGATGAAGAGATGGAGGAGGAAAGAGAGGAGATGGAAAAAAAGGAATTGGGATGTGTTACACCCAAGTATCAATTTCATGTGAGGAATGCAAGTATTATGCACTGAAGACACTTATTAACTAAAAAATTGAAAAAAAAATGCTACTTTTATATTTGATTGAGCAGAATTCAGAATATGTGGGATTATACTCCTATTTCTTCTTATTTTTATCAGTCTTAGTGTCTTGGTTACTTTTCTGTCATTGCTGAGACAAAATACCCAATGCCCAAAATGAAGGAAGGAAAGGTTTATTTAGCTTACAGTTTGTGAAAGTTTCAGTTCATACTTGGCTGGCTCAGAGGCAGAGTGGCATATGGCAGAGGGCAAACGTTTATGGCCACAGAGCACAGCAAAAACAACCAGAGCAAACGGGAGGAATGGCAGGCAAGCAGCCTCTTTCCTTCCCTTACATTGTAAACAGCCTACCCCCACCCAGGGGGCGTGTAGCTGTCACACAATCTCCATGCCTTCCTCTTCCACAGGCTCAGGATGTGTACAAAGTAAGCACCCTGGCTTCCTCCTGAGTCACTCAGCCAGACCTCTAGACTCCCCAAGTTGACACAACGTATCAACCATAACACTTAGTCACTAATCTTTAGCACCAATTCCCCTTTTTTCCAACTTCCTTACCCACCAGGACACTCCAAAGGTTTGTGAAGAGAAATGGTGATAAAAAAAATAGAACTTCACTGATGTCAGTTCTTATACAAATGTAAACATGATGGTAACACGGAAAAGGAGACTCTAGGACCACAGGTTGCATGTGGTTGCATCTTTCCATGAAGTTCAGAATACACTGTAAATCTCTGTGGAAATGCTACTTAAATTCAGACATTTAGTTTCTAGGATATATATTAGTCAACTGTGTGTCACCATGGTTCTACAGGTATAACTCTCAAGACTGGGCAGCCCCATTGGTTCAGGCCCCTAACCAGGGTGATACATTACATAGCAGGAAACAAATTAGAGCAAGTGTCCACATCCTGAATCAGAACACAGAGAGAAAGGGTCCCACAATGCCCTTCTAGAGAACACGTCAGACCTGAGGACTTCCCACTAGGCCTCACCTCTTAAAGGTCCATTGCACTTCTCAATATCACTAATCTGAGGGCCAACACTCACATGTGGACCTTTGAGGACACCATCCAGATCGTGGCCGTTGCTTCCTGAAGGTGATATTAGTTGATCACTGAATAGAGACTTTAAATTTAAATAATATTATTTCTCAGGCTTAAGAGAATATTTAGCTTAAAGTGAACTTACTAGTGTACTAATAAATCTATACTTGACTACAAAGATTCTTCATCATTTGATGTATATTATCTTCTCAATCACTTTACTGTCCTTTTACCCATGAAGAATACATATCAAGAAAACAAGATTAAAGTAGAATGTCATTTTCTATTCCCTTTGACTATTCCCAGTTGAAAATGTTGTCGTGGCATGGTGAGTTCTTACAGAATTCACTCACAGAGTGCTTTAATTAGTATTAATGAAAAGAGAGAGAAAAACATAATTTTGAGACAAATTTCTGTATCTTCCAACTGTCAGCACATAAACATATTGATCAAGTAACAAAAATAGGCAAAATTTAAACATAAAGATGATGAAATTTACACTGTTCTGAATATAAATGGAGCAAAAGAGACAAGAGTAAGGAACTAAAGGTGGGTTCATCAGCAGGGACCTGGAGGAAAGGAGCCACATTTCAAAAGTGGAAGTAAAGGAGGAAGCATATTGAGAAGAAGGGAGTATGCTAAGAAAAAGAAAGCTGCTTTGATGTCTCCAACAGCTTAGTAAAGGCATGAAGCGGAGGGCTGTCCCTTTGTGTAAAGTCAGCAAAACAGGTGTTTAGAAACAGAGAGAACTGTGTCAAAGTGATGAGCTTAGAAAGTGTGGAGGATTTAGAAAGAAAACTGACGAGGAGCCTTGACTGTTAGCTTCTATGACATAATGAGAAGAGTTGTCAGTCTCCGCATCATCGTTTAAATTTCAATTTTTTTTAAAGGGTGCATCAAGTTTCAGTAGTTCGTGTCCTAGTAAATCCTATGTTTCATTCTCTTCTTCTATACTGAATAGAAATTTTAACTGGCTGCTTCTGAATCTTAAATATATGTCTATTTCAGTGTCAGTGTATATGAACTGTGCTCCTTCCTAAAGTTAGCTCTTCCCTTTCTCCCATTTCATTGCTCAGTATTTCTTGTGACCACCCTAAGTGGCAGACTCAGTGCTGTGCAGTGAAGACACAGATAAAACAACAGACCTGTGCTCTGTGCTCAAACCTCTCATCGTGCCCTCCTTTCTCTCAAAATCATCACTATAAGAGAAAAAAAAAAAAATCCCTGACTTGCTAAAGGACCAATTGTCTTTTCTTTTAAACTTAAAATAAGAACAATACAAACCTCTTTTGTTAACTCTAACACGTCAAGATTTTGATTGCTGACAACTCCCGAAGAGAGAGAAGAGACTACACTCAAGGGTGCAGCACAGGCATTTGAATAGGGTTTTTTTCTGAAATAAATACAGCTCATTTGGTAGCGCCTTAGGAAGAAACATGGAATGAAATGCCAATCAAGTCACCTTATATGAGTTACTCCAAGAATTTACATCTTAAATGGGTATTTTCACCTAAGGTAGTGTAATTCTCATCCAAAAAAAGTCTTAGCATGCAAAAAATCCCAAGAAAGAGAAACTGCATTCTTCACTCAAGTTTAAATACCACTAAAATCAATAGAATGTCTTAAGAATGTATCTACATCTTCATCTCCATCTATATCTAGCTACCTCTGTCTCTGTCTCTATATTATCTACCGATATCATCCATGCATCTAGCGGGTGGGGGGTTTCTCTCCCTGTATCACAGCCTCGCTCTGCAGAGCCAGTTTATCCTCCGCTCTTCGCTTTTACTTTCCAGAATACACTTTTAAAAAAATATAGCCTCATTTTCTAAAATATCTCATTTACCATCTAAGTGTTACTCTTCATAACCATATGCTGAATTTGTCCATGCTGTGTTTTAGGATTGGTGGGAATTGATATCTCTTAAAAAAATTCATATAGACTATAAAAGCATTAGGGAGAGAATTATATGTACACTATGAACACACTAGGGGGAAAAGCACATGGAAAGTACCGCAGCATTGGAGGAATAAGTGCATGCCAAATATTTCAGAAGGAAGCACTGTGGGTCTGTACAAAAAGAACAGCTCCTTGGCCAGGTTTTGTTTGTGTGCTCATTTATTGGCTTGGGTTTTTACTCTAATTTGTGCCTACCATATCAGACCACAAACTGGAGATAAAATAGTAGAAAGAAAGCAAAATGTTCCCTTATCACAAAATGTATTTCACTGAACCCTAACTCCTAAAGAATGGAAGCTCTTAGCAGAGAAACCAGCTCATTCGTTCATTCAATGCACTTCTGGCTTTCTGTACAAACGATGAATGATAATTTTTACTCTGAGTTATCATAAATATAACTGCATGATCTTAGTGAAAATTCTGAAGGAGAAGAGAAATAAAACTTGTCAAACAATGATATTATGTACAGTACAGTACAACCATCCTTTAGAAATGAAGGGGAAGCAGTTTTCAAGGCAAGCAAAAACTGAGGAAATTCATTATCACTAAACAAGCTTTACAATAAATGCTTAAGAGTAGACAGTATCTGTATCCAAAAAGTTGAAACTACCATCACAGAAAAATGTGAAAGAATAGGAGTCACTGGGAAAGCAGACAAACAAATGAAAAGAAAAACACAAAAATATACACAAAAAAGCACAAAAATAAATAGAATAGAACTATGGAAAGAAATAATCAGAAAAAGATTAAATAATAAATTAACAATTAAGGAAATAGCAATTGTAAAGATTTGTTTATCAGTAATAACCTTGCATATAAATGGATTAAATTTCCCATGAATAAAAAAGGGCCCAACAATATGCTGCCCATAAGAAATTTACTTCAGTAGATTTTTCACACACAACCTAAAAGTGCAAATGGAAACAAAAAGTGAACAGAAGAAACCTTATATGTCAAGAAGCAAGATAATTTTAAGTAGTAAAAGCCCAAACTATGGGACTTCTAAGTGAAGATATAGAAAGAATAACTGAAGACACTGGAATAGACAAAGATTTGGGGGATAAGAGCACCAAAGCAAAAGCCAAAAAAAAAAAAACAACAGCAGCGAAAGGAGACAAGTGGTATTATATGAACCTAAGAAGTTCTTTCACAGCAACAGAAACAATCAAGTGTCAAGAAAAAACCTACCAAAAAGGGGGAAAGATCAGATAACTATTCATCTGACAAGAGTTTAACTTCTAGAACATATAAGGAGTTGGATAGCAAAGAGCATCATTGTCATCACTTTCTGAATAAAAGGTGGGAAAATAAGCTGAACAGATATTTCAAAAGCTGTTACACAAATGGCCAACTGAGATCTTAAATATACTCCACATCACTAATCAGCAAGGAAATCCACATCTAAGCCACACGAGGCTTTCTTCTCACTCTAGTTAGAAGGACCATGATCAGAAAGACAACAGCAGCTGCTGGTGAAGAGGTGAGGAAGGAAAACCCGCGTGCACTGCTGATAAGAATATGAACTAACAGAGCCCTTAAGGAAAAACACTAAGGAAGTGCCTTAAAATAAAACCAGAAACTGGACTTCCATAACATCCTGATGCTCACAGCAACACGGATGGGGCTGGAGGACATTATGTGAAAGGAAAATATCCAGTTACACAAAGAAAGGCTGCATGTTCTCACTCAGTTTACACAAGCTGAATAAATTGATCAGAATAGAGAGTAGGATAGTGGTCACCAGAGAATAGGAAGGTACGGGGGAGGGAATAGTGAGAGTTTAGGTAATGGGCTGCAAAACACAGTTGAGTTTCTAAAGTAACCTAACACAACAGAGTAACTGTAACCTACAACAATTCATTACACATGCCAGACCAACTAGAAAAGAGTGTGAAGATTCTACATAGAAATGATAATATTTGAAAAGATGGAAACACTAATTAGCTTCTTGACACATAAATATGAACTGAATTTCAATCCTGTACCCCATAGATAAGTATGAATACTATATGTCAATGAGAAAACAAAAAAATTCAAAAGATATTTGATGGGCAAATATATGACACACTCCATTTTTTAAATTTATTTCCTTAGGCAAAGAAAAACTACAGAAATAAAAATCAGTAATAATGTAGTTCCAGTGTTGACCTTGGTTCACCCTGGGCTACATGATTGAGTAAACAACTTTAGTTACCTTTTTGCCATCAGTAGGCATATAGCCATTAATTGACAAGAAAATTCCCAGACCTTCATTAGTTTTTGCTTTAGCACCTCACACAATAACAAAGGCAATGTGAGCACACACTTGTCAGTTAAGTCGAGAACTGCAGAGGTGCTGCA
Source organism: Dinomys branickii (assembly GCA_004027595.1). Lineage (NCBI taxonomy): Eukaryota > Metazoa > Chordata > Mammalia > Rodentia > Dinomyidae > Dinomys > Dinomys branickii. The sequence continues at coordinate 19,973 of PVLD010011490.1, forward strand.
AACTCCTATCTAATGCAGTGAGAGTTTTCATGTTTATTTGCTATCTCTGAAGATTCGTTAAAATGAACAAAATGCTCATAGGCTTTTCTGTTACTATAGGTCAAAGCCCTGAATCCAGAGGGTAAGTAATGACCCCACAATCATGTTCCCACATAGAACCTCATGGATAAGGAAACATTCACCTCTCTGAGTCTGCAAACAGTATCTCACAATAAATCAAATGAAAGAAACCTACTCCTTCATTTAACATGCACAGAGTGGTATTGATGGGATTTGGAAGTCTCAGTATTTTCAAAAGTTTGAAATAAATGCAGGAAACCCATGTTAGAGGGTGCATGGATTCAGCAAGGATTCTTTGCAGGAAAATCGTGGGGAATTATTCCTCATGTGGGTTCAGGGCCTCAGGAAGTGTTTCCTCTGTTAATATCCAGCCTTCTAAACATCAGCATGCCTCTTCTGTGTTGAAAGTTGCTCCCATTTTGGGGAAGGGTGCAGCTCAGTGTTAGCACACGTGCCTAGCATGTGTGAGGTCCGTGTTTCAATGCCCAGCACTTTTAAATAAGGTAAAATGAATGTGCATACATGTTCAGTTTTTAAATTTTAAGTGATAATGTACTCTTACTAATTTGGGACAAATAAATTGATTGTATTTCCAGCCTGGGCAAATGAAAGACAGAAAAGCAATGCAGACTGTATGGCAGAGAGCTGGATTTCCACAACTGTGTCTCGCTGCTTTGAACGCTTCCCTGCACTTCCCATAGAAAAGCCTTTTTCTGTACTTCCACCCCCTTGGAAAGGAATGGTGTTGCTGGGCTAAACTGGACCCCGAGTAAAAGCTAAGTGAATTTTAGTGTTTGTGATCACAAAATGTACCTTCCCAAGAAGTTTTGAAAAGTAGAATTCACCAATACTTGACAAATGTATGTCAAAAAATGAGAGGATTTTAGAAAAGCACTTCAAATGATCTCAAATTTGAAATATAGATAGCCAGAGTATCACCAAAATTTTCATAGCATTGCCTGCTTAAAACACTTCACACACTCAGCTAACTATTAGCTAATTATAGAAACATATTTCTTCTTATCTCTGTTACTGACTTGCATAACCTTGACTGCATACGTCAATCCCTTCACATGTGATAATTTGCTATCCATAATCTCTTAGCATGAATTCCAAATTTTTTAGACTATGTTGATCTTCTTAAGCAAAAGAGATATGCATATGGACTGCAAATATCACTGCTGAGCTTTTCATTCAAATCACTGTGGATAAGGAAGAGCTAATACATACCGATTAGCTGCCAAGTACTTTCACATGTATTCTCTAGTAGTTCTTTTCCACTAATAGGAAATTTAAACACTATAGACTCAGATTTCTGTTCATAGATAAGTGGTACCTTGGCGGTGGATTAAATTCTTCTCATCTCCCCAGTCCATTTTTGTTGTTGTCACTATTCAAAGTTATCTCCAAAGCAGAGAAATATGGGTAGAAATTGAAGGGGTAGGGAGGCACATGGTAGCAACATAGGCTATCTTATGAATTTCAGAATACACACTATTGTAGAAATGCTGCTTAAAGCTGAATTCATATCTTTGTGTTTTGAAGTATAGAAGCAAATTCCTTCACATACAGCCTCAGCTTAATTTATTATGCCACAAAACACTGGACAAACTATTTTTTTGACTTATAGAATTTCTTAACATCAGGACAGTTTTAGACTTACTTCACTTTTGGAGGCACCTTGAAACTTCACATTGAGAGGCTGCTAGATGTTGTGTTTCACATTTGATGTTCTATATAAGCCTCCCAAGAAATCAATGAGCTAAGGTAGCTCCCAGAAATGGCAATTGTAGTGCTTCATATTCTTCCTATGTTCTCCCTTATTCAGTAATTGAAAAGTGCAGAGTGGGCAATAAGCCAGAAAACTGTGACAGGCCCAGAAGCCTTTGAAAAAACATATTTGATGTGGAAAACTCTATTAATTCTATCTCCGCTTTGGAATATAACCTTCTGCGTGACAAGCGATTCAAAGGGAATTGTACCTTAAGGTTTTAACAGTGTAGCAAAAGGACTGAGAATTATCCCATTCACAATGTATCTGTTGGCCCGTAATCATTGACTGGAATAATTTGTCTTTTCCACAGACTCAGTGTTTAGATTACTTTATTATAGGTTTTTTGATAAAATAGAAAATATCATAACTTAAGGAAACAGAAACCCACAGGCAATACATTAAACACATGAACTCAGTACTGTGGTTGCCAGAACAAGAATATACACTGCAGTTCTGCATACTCTTGCATACATGTCCACAACTCTCAACGAAAACTCTTTCATAACTGAGTTCAGCTTCAAATGGAAACCTAAATCTTTCCATGAAAATGTCAATGTCTTATATTGTCCCAACAGACATGTTTTAGATTAACCCTGCTCTGATTTGTGTATTTTATTCTTGCTCTTTTCATCTGTTGACATTTATACATTGTCTATTTTTAAAGAATTTCACTGTATAATAAATATTATTATGTTTCTAACCTGCTGAAATAACTTGTATGCCATTATTTCAGAGAAGCTCATAAGGAACCAGTGAATGTTTTCTTATTGCCCAGTAATCAAAGTTCTAAGAATTTAAAGACTAAAATTTGATGTTCTTGAATGTATGCACAACTTTAGGTATATATATATATATATATGTATGTGTGTGTGTGTGTGTGTGTGTGTGTGTGTGTATTTCTACCTGGCCTTAAGTAGTATATAATTAAATTATAAAACCTATGAAGATTACGCATTGTATTTCCCGTCCTTTCAGGTTACCTGTTGAATCTCTTGTTTCAAATTAGACTAACATTACCCAAAAATGTAAATATGGTTAATTCAAGGTATTATACAAAAGATCAAAATCTAAAACCCCATAAAGGATGATAGTTTATGGTACACAAATCAGCAGGAAGCACTAAAGCTGGCACTGGAATCTTTATTTGTCCTCCATAGGTTGCTCAATATCTATTTATTTTTTTCCTTATAAAATGGTGATTTTATATTAATCAACTAAACCACTACCTCAAGTAAGTAAATGTGTTAATGCTCACAAAGTACTAAATACTATGTTACTGGTCCTAAACCTCAGCAATAGTTTAAACAAAGAGGCTTAGGGGGGCACACAGCTCAGCGGTCCACTAGGAGGGCCACACATGGGATTGGCACTTGCAAAGTGTCTTTCCTACGTACAGGGCACTGAACAGTGCCTCAGGTGTTAGGAATTTTCATAGATTAACTTAACTAGATTAAGCTTGTCGTAGAAGGCTGGTGCTATGAGTCACAACCCACTAGCTAACTGAACTCTCAGTCTCTTAAACTTTTTCTAAATGTTGTGTGTCCCAATAAAAGCAACATAAAACTCCACTTTTGAAATTTACACTCAAGATAACTTAAGGAAAACTCACTCTTAATCCATATTATACATCTTTGACAAAGTCTTTGGCTTTAACTCACCATATTTGTAAAGACTGCCTCAAAACCCTCTTTAAAGAGTACTTATCTGTGGTTTTTAATAAGAAAGATATATGTGAAGTTTTGCTATACTATTTTCTTTCAATTACCATGTTTTATCCACAAGCAGAATCTAAAGGGAAAGAAAGGGGAGGAAGAATGGCAAAACTAAGCAATTCTCTTTGTGTAACTTTTGCTCTGAATGATAGAATTAAATCATGTCAAAATTGCATTACTTTAGTCCAAAGGTTACTGTCAGACTTACAGAGATCCTTAAAGTAGTTATAAAAATCGAAACGGAGACTAGAACAAACTTCTGATTGTAAAAATAGGTAACATTTCAGAGTTCATTTCATAAAAGCAGTCATCAGATCAATACATCACTGTGTCATTTTTAACAGTGGTGTCTAGACTTTGGCTTTGATATTGAAACGGATAATAAAAAGGGAACTCCAAAGTGCACACATGTCCATGTGGGATTGTCTGTGACTTACTTTTGTTTTAAAGTGCACACTAGCTAAAATTACTGTAAGAAACATATTTCTAAGTACACTGAGGGAAAAGGAAAGAGCTATGGAAGTTCCTTACACTTGAGCTCTTTCTGAGGTCCTGATATAATGTGCTTTGCATCATGAAATAGTTTTGAGAGATGACAAAGGGATTAAAAAAACCCGTCACAGGATGACTGTCAAAGGAGAGTGCTCTGTAACGAGGAATCACTTAAATATCCTCTGTACATGGGTCATCTGGGACAAGCTATGGGTCTAAAATAATTCTCTGTTTAGATGTTGGTTTAGTCCCAGGGATCTGTGCCTATTTGAGAAAAGTCACAACTGTGATTTTATTCATTCCTTTCACTCTGCTCAAAACTTAAGAAAACGTCAGCACCTCACTCAGAAAAAGTTAGCCAGGTCTCATGACTTCCCTAGTCCCTCTCAGGGCCCCTACCTTAGACCCTAGCAGTCTGCTCCCTGCATGGAGATTGCTCCTCCACTCTTTAGGAATCACTCCCTCGCCTCCTACAAGTATTTGTGAATTGCTCAGTGAGGCTGTGACCTGCCCGCTGCAGTCAGCTTTTATCAACCTGTTTAAAATAGCAAAGGACCTCCCCTCCATAGTAAAGTCTCTGACTCCCATTACTGTGCAGCATCTGGGTGTCCAGGACGCATATCATTCCATATATGGAGCTACCATGTATATTCTCCATACCCCTGCCTTGCCATTTTCATCCCCACTGAATATAAGCTCCACAAGAACAAGGAATTTGTGTGTGTGTGTTTTACTCACAGGACATCTTCTCTCATTAACCAAAATTTCAATACTCATAGGCACCCACCATCCATTTCCTTCATGATTTCTGACCTTTAAATTCCATCTTACAAACAAGGAAAGCCACAAATTAGCCTTGTTTCTATATTCTTGAAACATGCCAAGATTGGCAAGTCTTGAGAACTATACACATAGCTACTTTTGCTGTTCCAAAGTTTGCTCTTTTATGGCACCTGGGTTGCTGACTATGCATTCCTGGTTAGCTACCCAGTTTAAAGTTGTGTTATGCACAAAGTCTAGACATCTATCTTCTGGACTGGGAGCTAAATATTTTTAACAATCATTGAAAAATCCTCTCTTCCAGATCTTTTTTAGAGTCTTCAACCTGCTGAATGAGGACCTTTCATAAACTGAACAAAAGTATCGTGAAGTCATCATTTTATCTCTTCCAGCTTTGCTTGGAGATCTGTCTAGCCATGCTCCAGGCACAAGGTAAATTTCTACTGGACAGCTGTATTTGCATGAATTCAGTACACATTTGATACATCCTTGGACTCTCTGATTGAACCATCTAGCCACTCTTCTAATCATGTCACATATAGCCTAAATTTGAGGTTAGTTTTCATATTCTGGACACAACTAGTTACCAATTCATCCACTTACAGTACCCAAACTTGAACTCAGGACTTTACACATACTAGGCAAGCACCTTGCCACCGAGCTACAGATCACTCATCACTGACACTGTGGCCAGCCAGCACTGTGGTCCCATAATCCTAAAACTCATTATGATAGATTTCAGACCTGGTATAAACTTTACATATTAATAGTTCTTGCTGAATCTCTTTGGATCAAAATAAACAGTGCTTTGGCCTCAGAGGTCCAAATAGAAATGTCTAGCTCATTAGTCACTGTCCATAAATAATCAGTATATTCTAAGTGTATAAATGGACTAAGAGTGAGTGACAGTATTCTGCTTTAGATAAATAGAGACTGAAGAAATACTGAATTGGGAAATTGATCAAAAAGCAAACTTTTTGAGTTATAATGCAAAAGAAAAGATGTAAGAATAATGAATTTTACCAATGCAAAAATTTGCCATGATTTCTTATTATTTAATGTATTATTATAAAATATTTTATCATTTAATATAGTATCATTTAATACATTGACATAAAAATATTATCACCTATAAAACATATTATCATTTTTCCTTACAATAGTTCTACTTGGCTAGAACACTTGAGGTATCTATTTGAGTTTTAAAGTGATTACATCTGAATAGTGTGAATATTTCTTGTAGTGCAGATGAAAATTATCTCATATTTTAGAGGTCAGAGAAACTGAAGTGAATTGAGGAATAATTGGCAAACCATATGCAAAAATTTAGAACACCCAGCAAGGTTTGAGATGGATTTAGTTCATTATTGTCTATAAAATCCTAGGATAGAAAAACCTTCAAAACAAAACAGAAATTTATAATGCTGATATATGAAATAAAATATTACATTTATACCAATTTTATTAATTCTATCATATCTATGATGATGTTAAATATATTCTTATTCTGAGCTACACATTATATATATATATGTACATCATATATACACTATATATAAATACGACATATAACATTATATATAAAGCCATATAAAACATCACACATATACTTTATATACACTGTATACAAACTACATATATGCACTCTCTCTTTCTCTCTCTCTCTCTCTTTCTCTCTATACATATATATATATAAAATCAGTTTCCTAAACTATTAGGCTAGTGTGTACTGAATGAGCTAACAAGCAACATGTGAAACAAAAGAAAGAATGAAAACTATGATTCCAAGTTTATAGCCACAATAATCCTCTGAAATTTTCTTAGGTAACTTGTAAATTATTTTCCCATGTGTAATACAGGATGTTTTAGAATCCAAAAGTGGATGGTGATGTGGAAATTTCTTGCTAAATGTTTGAGTGTTCTTGCCAAATATGTGTGAGAATTGTCCCAGACATGTTTTTTCTATTATTTTAAATTCCAGAAGCCATCTAAAAACACATTTAAATACATTTAACATTTTCTTGACATTTTTAAGGATTCAGAAATTTATATGCAAATATGCACTCCAAAACCAGTAGATCACAAACTAGATTCTTGGCATTGAAAAAGTGGAGACTTAAAGCATCTTAGATCTCTCTCTCTCTCTTTCTCTCTCTCTCTCTGTAGAGCCTGGTCCTCCAAATACTGCTGGCCAGCTGTACACCTGATCACTGATGGACATTTCATTTCAGTGGCAAGAGCAGACAAACACAAACAACCCAGTTTTGGCAGAATCACTCAGATGGGGCGCGGGGGGAGTTCTCCAGTCCAGCAAAGTCAAACCTTTCTCTTTGTCTCATTCTTCTCTGGATCCCAGTTCAACTTTTAGAAAGGACATTTTAATCCCTTTTTCATGTAATAATCTTGTAAAACTCTGAAGATATCTCTTATTTTCCTCCCTAAAACTTTCCTTTTTCAGTTCAAAAAGTGTTATGTGGAATATTTGAACTCTGAAAAATCTTTTCAGAGTCTTAGCAATTCTGCCGTCTTTCCTCTGATTTTAAACCTATTTGTCATTGAAGAATCCAAGCTTGCTAACCAGATCTGCCTTCTTGTATGAGCTATGAATGAAAGCCATCATTCCATCCTCATGTTACACTGTATTTTTATATTGAGGTTTTTGTAACTCAGATTGGTATTTCTCATCCCATCTTTATACTCATTCCTGTACACGTGGGGGACACAACACATTTCCAAAAAGGGGGGTCACTTAACGTCTGGATAATAAAACCAACACTAGGTCGCTTCCATTCATTATCTAGGCTATGGGGACCTCTGCAGTTGCTGAGTTACTCACCCGTTTAGCCAGAATTACTCGAGAATGGGTTCCAGACTACGGGAAGTATTGACCGATTTAAAAGTTTATGTTTTCAGTCAACTCATCACCACAATAGATCACACTAACTGAGAATTCTCTCCGGATTTACCTTGATCCACTATGCAATATTCTCTGGAATCTAGTTTTCACTCAGTTGCAGTTTACCTAACATTATGCTTCTGTTTCTATAAACTACAAAAATGTCATAAAAGGTATTATCCATTGCCTTGCCCAAGTGTACAATCATTTTGACTATATTGTTCTCCTATTTCATTGATCCTAAATTTAGACAAAGGATTTCCTTGGAATATCACACTTGTTAAATCATTGTTATTCGTATTACAGTTCACTATGCCATAGAAGCAACAGAATGTTTTAAAGAAAAAGTTAAAAGCAAATGAAGAAACAAAAATCTGAGCTTCTAGCTCAATTAGGACTATATAAATGGTTTCCTCATGTCACCATCCTTAATCAACTGGCATGATGTTATACAGGGAATTGAACTACACAGTTAGTGCTTGGCCAGGAAGATCAATGCTTGGGTGTATAACAGAACATAAAACATTAGTGACTGCCAAGAAAACACTTCTAGTCAAATTTGCATGCAGTGATCTACTCCTAAAGCTTGCCTCAACCCAACAGTGTGGATTCAAAAAAATAATGCAAAGAACTCTCAGAGCCATAAAGAGGGAATTTTCAGCATAAACAATACCAGAGGTGGTTTTAGCTGCTGAAATTTAAGTTATTAGTATCAATTACATAAATTTAAGTCACAGCTGCATCAAGCCTCAGTTTTTAAATGTTTGATCAGAATAACAGCTGAGAACAAAAATATACACGAAGCACTTTTAAATTATAAAACATTTTACAAATTTAGGGAATTAGAAATATACTTCATATATATACTTTTACTATTAACAAATTTCAGCTGTTTCTCTTACAGCCAGCCTTCAAATATATTGCAAACAGTCTATAATGAAAACCCTAGTAGAATGTATAACAGCTCAGTGTATAGTAGATTTGCTGTTATGGTGATTTTGCCTAAGAGTTCTTATTAGATAATGGTCAAGTGATCTCTCAGCAGAATGATGGCATAAACCCCGCCTTCTGTGTTCACTCCACAGTCTCCCTCCTGTGTGCCTGGACCATAGAAATCACAACTAACTTTAACTCAATTACAAGAGCAAGTGAAGGGGAGGAGAGATGAAGGAGTGATGCAGGGGAAATTCTCAGCAACCCTCTTGCCCTCTACTCTTCACACTTTGAGCTGCTGTCACATTCCAAATGGATAGGAGGGGTTGGTGTACTGGCTGCTCTGCTGCCCAACAGTACTAAAGTACTGTGTATTATTAAGATACATCAGAGAGTTGAGCAAAAGTTAATAGTAAAAGTAGTATTTCAAAAATCAGCTCCCAAAGATAGTCTCAAAATCATTGCCTCAATAATATGGCCAACAGACATTATACACATTGACTGCTCCCCACAAATGTGAAACTCAGAGGGGGCAAGATGATGACGAGGGGGGTGATTACAGTATGTTGTATACATGTACAAATCTAGCAAAATGAGCCCTATTAACCTATCTATTGATATTCACTAATGAAAACTATTGGGGAAATTTCTATTATTTAAGCCATATTGGTCCCATTTACCTCTCAGTAAAGATACAACAAAAATAGAAAAGTTTTATAGTGAAATAAAGATCATGTTTATTCTAGGAATCATAACCAAGGACTTATTATAGCAAGAAGCTTAGGGTATCTTTTTACTCCTTTAAAAAATATAGTGCTGCTAAACATGCTAGTTTAGAACAAGAACAACCATCAGAATTATTAGTCATGGCTTTATTTAGTTAGGTAGTAAAGGGTCGAGGACATTTCAAAACTTTAGCAGATTGAGCTTCATCCAAACTTTCCAAAGTTCATAATTTCCAAAGTTTACACTCTTAGGCTATTTTAATGGTTGAATCAAATCTTTCTTTTTTCTCATTTTTTTTTCTTTCAGGTTCTCAACTTAAAGAATTTTTTGCTGAAATTCATTATCAATTATGTTTTTAAAAGTTGCATGTGAGTTTCTTTTAAAAATTCATAATAAAAGTGCCCCTTCAAAGACTACCAAGAGATTCAGAAATGACATGCACATAAACATCAGATTCTTTCTTGAGAATAATTAAAATTATACTCAACACAACTGTTTTCCAACCCCCCACCCACGCCAGCTTCTATCTGGTCACCATGTTCTTAAAATATGCAAGGCATAGAAGTATTTTCTGTATTCAAGATGAGAAAGTTCATTACAAATAAAAGATACAGAGATGGGATATGGGTCTGGCAGAGATGAGGCTGGAGGCCTCATTGCCGTGAAAGTACAAATTCTACGTGCTTAGCCCTTTTACAAATCCTATTAAGATAACTGGGAACAAAGTCCTTCAATTTAACGTGGAGGAAAAGACGCACCCGATGCCCTCCACAAAGTTCCATGAACCAACATCTGGAAGAAGCCAAGCGTTCACTGCAGAAATGGAGCTGGATTGGGGAAAACTTTATTTTCCTCTTTTTTTCCCCCAACTGGAAAAGTTCGCCTCTTGGAAAGATCCTGTAAATCAGCTTGCAAGATTACAGACCTCTCCGAGAGGAATAAAGGCCCGCACAGCGCTGCGGTCCCTTTGGCTGGAAGTCGCGCTCGCTCGCCGCTGACCTGAACTTGCATCCCTCGGCCTCTTCCCCAGCGCGCTGCAGAGAGCTCTCCCAGAGAGGAACTCTGCAAAAGGGACCGCAGGAGCCGCGGCCTGGAAAGGATGCCGTTCAAAGCCTGTGCCTCGACTTACCTCTTTGATGGTGCGCCTGGGGCTGCCTCCGCTGCAGGGACCGCTGCCCCTGAGCGCCCCCGAGTTCCCCGGAGAGCAACAGGAGCAGGAGGACCCCGGCAGCTGCTGCCATCCTGGTGGCCGGGCGAGTCGCCTCTCAGGAGCCCAAGGAGTTGTGGCGCCGCGTCCCCTGCCCCTGACTTGAGAGCCGAGAGATCAGCAGCTGCGGGAAGGGGAGGAGACAGCCCTCCCTGGCTCGCTCTGCAGCTGGGCCCAGGGTGGGGACCGAAAGAGGACACTCCTCCACGCCCCCTTCCAAAGCCAGAGCCTTTAAAGGGTCCCCGCAGAAAGCCCTTGCTCCAGACCAGAAGAGATCCTTGCTGAGCCTGACCCCTTACCTACCTACACTTTTTTCAGTTAAGGAAGTCAAGGATAAGCAAGCCCCTTGGGGTCTGCAAACCCCTCACACATGGAAAGCATTATTTGTGGGAAATCCATACAGCTAGAAACTGTAGCTCCCAAGACAGTCCGGGGATCCTGCCACAGCCTCTGTGTGTCCAGGTGAACCAAAGACTCCCAAGGCCAAGGTGACCAAGGAGCCACGGCGCTGGGAAGGTGGCTCTGGGGACGCTGCCCACCAGGCAGGGGACTTCCTCCTGGGGCGACTGAGGAGGGCCAAAGTCCAGCTCCCCACTGTGCTCGGTTGAAATGCTTCTCCTTCACAGAAGCGTGGAAGGTGTAGGACGAAGGCTTTGAGATTAATCTGGAGATACTAGGAAACACACAAGCCTCTGAAATTATTTCATTTCTTCCAGTCCTGGTTTCTTCCTTTTGACTCAATGGAAATGTATTTTTTTTTTCTTCTTCTTAGTTCACATGGCAGATCCTTGAAGATTTTTTGCTGTTTTTGTCTGTCTGTTATGGCCTGGATCACTTACTCTCATAAGGTTTTGAAACCACTCTTTCTGTCCAGTCTTGAAGAACCAGATGGCAATAGCTGGGATCAGATGGCCAGGGTGAGGGTGCCCTTGCCCTCAATGGACAGGATAATCCTGTACCATAAATTGTCCCTCTCACACTTCTAAATGGGCCTTTGGCCATTCATGTAAATTGAAAAAAACAAAACAAAAAAAATTGTATGATAATTGAAACCTAATTTAAGTTTGTTGGCAAGTAAAGTATTTTGTGTGTGTATTTTTTTAATTTCCTAAATTACATATACTATATAAATTTAGGAAGTAAAGTGTTCTTTTTTTAATTTTCTTGATTGGATGTTTTGGACATCACTATATTACAGAAAACAAAAACTGCTTATGGTGTTTGAATCCACATGATAATATTCATACCCCATTAATTAATTAAGGATATATCCAAATTTCTGTTTCATTTTGCCTATGAAGTGCTTTTATCCCAGCATGTCTACATTGAAATACCTAGTAATTTTTGTACTTAAATGATGTTGATTTTCTTGTAAACAGATTTCACACTGAAGTTATAATAGTATGTATTAATTTCTTTTTGGTGAAATAAGGGGAATAGTGTCCCTAATAGGATTGATAGAGAATAACTGGCCAAAATTCATCCTTTGATGTTATCTGTCCTAGAAATTTTATAGTCTTATTGTCTATGTTTGGATCTATGATTTATTTCAAGTAAATTTCACAAATATCCCTTCATTTGTTTGAAGAGATATTATTTCCTTACTGATTGCGTTGGCTTCTTTTTCAAATGTCAATGAGGCATGTATGGGTCTATTTTTGAATTAATAGGTTAATTTGGGGAGACTTGGTATCTTAGCAATATGGAAATTTTCATACCACAAATGAAGAACGTCTCCACACACATATTACATCCTAATAATCTATGCAGCACTTTACAGTTTTCCATGTGTGTGTCTTGAACACATTTTATAAAACTTAACTTCATATGCTTCATTTTTACATGCTATTGTAAGTAGGATTTTATATTTTAATATTTATGTAAATAATAATGCAATTGATGTTGTTCACATACATTGCTTCTTAAAAACCTAAATCATTTCAACTAGCTCATATGCTGATCCTTAGGCTTTTCTAGGTATAGGTCATGCTACATAAAAGGCTTCACTCTTCTTGCAATCTTATACTCTTTACTACTTTCTTGCCACTTGGCTCTGACAAAAAACTATACTAAAAAAGTTACAAGGCAAAAGTGCACATTTCTGCCTCATTTCCGATTGGAACGGGAAGGCCACCACACATTTACATTCCCCACTGTGACAACGGCTGTTTCCAGTCCATACTCAGACTACGATGGTGAAAGTTTCTTTCTACTACTGAGAGTTTTGTAAAAGCTTTTGTGACTGAAGAGTATTAAATTATGGCAAATGCATTTCCTGCGTCCATTCAAATAAACATAATTTGCTTTCTTTCATAAACATGTTGAATTATGTTGCCTGATTTTTTTAAATGTTAAATCAGTTTTACAGCGCTGGCACACACTCCGATTAGTCGCGATATATTATACCATTATATTAGGGTTGGGCCAGGGATATAGCTCAGTGGCACCAGTGCCTGTCTGGCAAGCACAAAGTCCTGAGTTTGATTCCTGGTAACAACAAAACAAAAACCCATTATAATAGGGCTGCTCGCTAGTTTCAGTTAGCTAACATCTGATAAATGTTTTTGTGTCCTCGTACTGTGTGCTGTCTTTTTTAAAATGTAGAACTCATGGTTCAGTGTTCTCACTATACACACACACACACACACACACACATCACCCAGAGGTGAGGGGTATATTTCTTACTTGATTAGGGCAATGGTTTCAATACAGTCAAACCTATCAGATTATTTGCATTCATTGTATATAATTGTTTATATATCACTTAGACTTCAATGACACTGTTCTTTTAAAACAATGTTGTGCCTATGTATATGACAGATAAAAGTCTGCAATAATTTTTCTTCTAAATCTTTGTCTGGTTTTGGTATCAAAGTAAAACTGTATTAGTATAACTAGTAGGAATGTGGTGCCTCTAAATCTTCAAGGCATCTTTAATTCTTCTCTAAATGTTTGATAGATCTAACTAGTGAAACCATATGGGTCTGTAGTTTTCTTTTTTTAAAGGGTTTCCATTAGTAGCTTTACATTAAATGTTTTCATTAGATGTAGAGTACTTAAGATTTCTCTGTTATACCAAAAAATTTTGATGATTTCTCTTAAGCAATTTATTTATTTTGTTCATTGTCAAATTTATTGGCAAAAACTTATCTATGATATTTATTAGCCTTTTAATGTGTGTAGGGTGTATAATGCTGACCTTGTCTTCCTGACCTTGGTAGCTTGCCATCTCTATCTTACATAAGTCTAAATAAAGACTCATGAATTTTATTAATTTCTTCCAAGAATCAGCTTGCAGTTTGATGTATTTTATAGTTTGCCCATTTTTCATTTTGTATACTTTTATTGTTTCATCATCTTCTCTTGAATTCTAAAATGTTTCTTCTTTCACGTATTTGGACATTACTTCATACTTCCTTTCAACTTCATAGAGTGGAAACTGAAATGATTGCAGATGGTTCTTCTTTCTTTATACAAATAATAAAACTATGAATTGCCCTCTAAGTAGAGCATTATACATCCCATGAATTTTGGATTTTAAAGTTTTTCATTCAATTCAAAAATCTTTTTTAAAATTTCTTGTTTTCTGACAGATGTCTTACTGTAAATTATTATTAACTTACAGTATTATTAATATCCATTCTTAAAGTTTCATTGGATATCTTATTGCTATTTATTTCAAAATTAATTCCTCATAGTCAGACAGTATACACCGTATTACTTTTTCTTTTAATTTTAAAGAGAATAAAAACAGTGTTAAAATGACAACAACATAGACAAAAATAAAACAAAGCAAAAACTGTAAAACTGACAAGGGTTTGAAAACAAAATGATAGGAATTAACAGTGTTGTTACATTACGTATTGTTCTCTTCAACAAAGTTGCTTAGATTACCAGATGTAAGAATGCAAGATTAATCAAACCATTAAATAGAATAAAAAATAATAAACAACAACATCAGAAATGGTACAGAGCTTCACCAAACAAGATGATAGGAATTCACCAACGGTTGTTATATTGCATACTGTTGTCCTCAAATTAGTTGTTCAGATCACCAGATATAAGTATGTAAAATTGGTCAAACAAATTTAAACATTAATTGTTCCTTTCAATAAGCCACCGAATATCAGCAGTACAATTATGCCAGCTATCCGTATATGTCTCGGTTTATATATATATATATATATATATATATATATATATATATATATATATATATGTTCCCCTTCCTTGTTTCTTTCTTTTTCCCCTTTCCCTCATCCCACTTGTCTTATGGACATTTTTTTTCCTCTCTAGCATCTGGTCTACATTTGTGAACACCGCACATTCACTCGAGAACAATGATATTTTGCTGCTTTTAGGAGACACGCTCTTCAAAAGTCCCTTAAATCATATTGTCTCATAATGATTTTTATACTTAACCATTTGCTGTTTGTTTTGTCAGTGACTGAGTGATCAATGTTGAAATCTCCAGTTATAATTGTGCATATTTCCACTTTACTTTTCAAACCTTTTGTTAGCTATTTCTTGCTTCACAACAAATGACCACCAAACTGAACTGTTCAGAATAATAAGTAATATTTAGGGCTTTGGGTAAATAATATGTATTATTATAAAAAGTATTTATTATTTCAGAATTATTGTATCTCAGCAATTCAGAAAAAAATGTATTTGAGTGGTTTTGACCTAGGTGTCTCGTGGGGCTGTTAAGACACCAGCCAGGGCAGCAGCCATATGAAGGCCACACGGGAACTAAAGGGTCCGTTGGTAAGGTGGCTGCCGCAGAGAGCTCAGTACCTTCCACGTACATGCTTCACTTTAGGGTACCTTGTCCTGGGATGACAGCATGCTTACCTGGAACAGCCAAAGAGAGAGGAGACAGAGACAGAGACACAGAGAGAGAGAATTCCAAGTAGGACCTTGCAGCACAGCATCGTCTCTCAAATCCCCCTTATTAGCAGTGGAATAGTAAGTGCAAATCATACTCAGGGAGAGGAGAGCTAGGTTCTACCTTTTGAAGGGGAAAATTTAGAAAAAGATGAACAGAAATTTAAAAACACAATAAATGAAACATATTAATAGAATATAGTGTATGGGAAAATAAGTTGGAACCATTTAAATATAATGTAGATGTACTTAAGGTTTTTCTGCTTCAAAGCTATCATCGGTTTTTCTTTTTAACGCAGTTCTAGTGAAAGACAAGTAGAAAGTTAGTGAATCATTCTAAATGACTCATTAAAAATTTGCATAACATTTACTACACAACCAACAAGGTGATTTCACAGCAACTGTAAGATGACATCTTCTTAAAATAGTGTGTTAGAAAACCCTAAGAGGTGACATTTAAGTTAAGACCTGACCAAGCACAGGATTCCAGGGACTGCGGTGTCAGTAGGAAGAAAGAGTATTTTGGAGAAATGTGAGCCAGAGAATTCACAGGATACGCTAAACAACCGGATATGGGGATTTAAGGATCATCTAAAGTTTCTGCCTGAAGCAACTGGCTGTCTGGCAGCGATAATAACTGAGATAGGAAACCCAGGAATGCCGCCAAGTGTGACCTGGTGGTGCCGAGGTAACTGCCACTACAGATGGTTATTTTTAGATCTTCTGAAAGCATTCTCTAGTCATCCTGTGAGGGGAGTGCCCAGCCAAGAGAATGGCCTTCTCTATCAGGTTGAGGAATAGGTGTGGAGGGAACAATTATAGAACAGGATTAGCCTAAAAACAAAATAATTTAGTTTATGCTCTTTTGCACCACAAATTCACGGGAATAAAAAAGGGAGTATCAGTTGTCAAGGGTTAGACAATTGGTTGAGCAACTGAAAATTACAAAATTGAGCTGAGACTTCATTAAATGTAAAATTTGAAATGAATTGAATGATTAAATGTAAAAAATGACAAATCATTTAAAACATTGTCCCCCAAAGCCTCCTGTGCTTATCAGTGGGGCTCTGGAGAGGTGACTGGATCACGAAGGAGTGATGTTTGTGGATAGAGAAGTCCATGGAGGAGTTTACAGGTAACTGGTTTGTTGGGACAGGAAGCCTGGTCAAAGGAGGTGGTCACTGGAAGCACGACCTGGGAGGGTCTCTCTCACTCCCTCAGCCTTTCATCTCTCTCTGCTCTCTGCCATGCCATAAGCTTTCTCCTGAGTGTTTGCCCTCTGCTATACCTGCCTGCTTTGTAGCCAGGCAACTATAGAGTGAAACCAAAACTGCTGCCAACTGTGAACCTTTTGTCTTTAGAGTTGTGGGTGTTGCGTATTATGTCTCAGCAATGAGAAACTAAGACAGACAAAGAAAATGAGGATAGCAAGAAATATATATGCAAAGTCACTGTACGAATAAAATAATAATGCTTGTGGAATTTGTCAAAAACAATCAACTAGACAGTTGGTAGAAATGTTGAAGCATCTTACTTTTAAATAAAACTCAGTGGCAACAAGTGTGTAAGACGAACATATAAAATAGTATTTCCAAAAACATGAATAACGTGAAATTGCGACCTAACAAAGGGTTGTTTTATACTGTTCAATGAGAATATTTAACACAGTAAAATCTCTTGAAATTGATGTCTATATGTAAACAGCCCTAAAGAAATATTTCTCTCTTCTCTTTTTGGCACCTGGCCACAGCCACTGCTGAATGCCCAACATACCAGCAGCAGAGACCAACAGTGAGGCACCGTTCCCCAGGGCAATCAACCTGCGACCTGGAGGCAGGTTGATTATATTGGACCACTTCCATCATGGAAGGGACTGCTTTTTGTCCTTACTGGCATAGATACATATTCGGGATATGGATTTGCCTTTGCTGCATGTACTGCTTCTGCCAAAACTACCATCCTTGGAGTTACAGAATGCCTTATCCGCCATCATGGAATTCCACATAGTATCACCACTGACCAAGGGACACATTTTGTAGCCAACAAAGTAAAGCAATAGGCTCCTGCTCATGGTATTCACTGGTCTTATCATGTTCCTTGCCACCCAGAAGCAGCTGGATTGACAGAAAGATGGAACGGCCTTTTGAAGGCACAGTTCAGGTGCCAGCTAGGTGGCACTAGCTTGCAGGGCTGGGGTAAGGTGCTTCAAAAGGCTGTATATGCTTTGAATCAGCACCTACTATATGGCACTGTGTCTCCCATAGCCAGGATTCATGGGTCCAGGAACCCAGGAGTGGAAGTAGGGATGGTGCCACTCATCACTACTCCTAGTGACCCATTAGCAAAGTTTTTGCTTCCTGTCCCCACAACCTTATGTTTTGCTGGCTTAGAAGTCTTAGTTCCAGAAGTGGAAAGGCTTGTACCAGGAAGCACAATGATACCATAGAACTGGAAGCTGAGATTTCCCCTGGTCATTTTGGTCTCCTCACACCTCTGAGGAAACAAACTGAAAAGGGAGGCACAGTGTTGTCAGGGGTGCTTGACCCAGACTATCAGGGGAACATTGGAGTCCTACTCCACAACGGGGGAAAGAAAGAACATACATGGAGTGTAGGAGATCCCTTAAGGTGCCTCTCAGTATTACCATGCCCTGTTATTAAAGTCAGTGGGAAACTACAACAGCCTAGTGTAGGCACGATGAGAAATGTCCCAGAGCCTTCAGGAATGAAGGTATGGGTCACTCCACCAGGGAAAGAACCAAGACCTGCTGAGGTGCTTGCTGAAGGCCGAGGGAGTATAGAATGCATAGTGGAAGAAGGTAGTTCTAAATAGCAGCTACGACCCCATGATCAACCACAGAAAAGAGGGTTGTAATTGTACTATTTCTCTCCTAATATGGTTCTAATGTAATATAATGTTGATAGACTTACTACTGGCCCTTAAGGACTGTTAAACTGTTATAATGTTTAAGTTGTGAAATGATACGAATAAGCATCACCCAAGGAAAACTTACCTTCTATTTTGGTGAGGGTATTAGTACATAATTATAAGCATGTCTTTGTATCTGGAAACTGGTTTAAAGAAATGTGTCTAATTGACAATTTGACAAGGGGTGGAGTGTTATGGTTAATACACTGTGTCAACTTGGGGAATCTAGAGGTTTGGCTGAGTGACTCAGCAGGGAGCCAGGCTGCCTTCGTCATAGATTCTTCACCATTCCATCTCAGACCCATCCTCCTCCTGATACAGACTTGCACGGACACTGCAGTGAGCTCCAAGCCATGGACTGGGCACTTCTACATTAAAATTAGAAATATATTAAAACCATATTTTCACGTACAAACTTGTTACTGATGGTCATATATAAGATGGAAGTGTTACTATTGGAAAATTTTTATGTTTCACCATACTGGCATAAAAGAAAGCATTACTGAGCTTGCCACAGATTTATGGCAAGCAGATAGGACAGGAGAGCTATTGTCGGAGAAATAACACACCAGTCCTTCTCTGTAAGAAAGGAGGAGGAAAAGAATTTCTAAACAGACATATCTTTACATGTACTTACTTTTAAATTTCTATGAATCACTAAGAAAGAAGAAAACTACTAATTCACAGAAAGTAAAGATTAAGCTATAATAAATTGTCTAAAAATGACTCAACTTCTTAGCTTGGAAATGCAAACAAAAACAAAAATGAAGTCTAAAACTTAAAGTTTAATCCTACTCAGTGCTGTTGAAAATATTGAAAACCAGATATTCTCAGATACCCTCTGCATGCTTCTTCTTCCAACTCTGAGGTCAACCACTGTAAGTCAAACTTGTAATTTCTTGTACATTTGTATCTTTTGTGTTGTATCTGTTTCTCTTGTAAACCCTGACTAATACACTAACATATAAAGTAGTATTTCGAAAAGCATGAATAATATGAAACTGTGACCTGACAGATGGTTATTCTATACTGTTGGATGAAATATTTAACATGGTAAAATGTCTTGAAATTAATTTGTGTACATAAAACAGCCCTGAAAGGAATATTTCTCTCTTCTCCTTTTTGCAGTTGTCTTTCTTTAGGGAGCTCCATTGTTTACCAGTGAAGGAAGAACCATATTGTTAAGAAACAAACAGATTACTCATAAGCTGATGAAAGCAAGAGTGTTGAGTATTGCCACCCAGGTGGTCCTACCCCATAGGCACCCTGACTTACAACTTCCGATTCTCTGTGGTGGCAGTGACAGCAACACTCAGGATCTTTAATGCTCACACTGATTCTTTCAGTTTGTTCAACTGATATGTAAAGCCTACTACGTACTCAGCATTGGTCTAGGTGTTGGGAATACAGCTGGCAACAAACAAAGATCTCTCACCTATAAGTTTAAGCTTTGATTTTGGAGAAATAGAGCATCTAAAAAGAATAATTATAAAGCTCAGTAATTCTGTAGGTAACCAGTGCGAAGATGAAGGTGATCTGAGAGTGAATGGAGCAGGAAATAGGTGGCTACAACAGCCTCCACGGGAAATGTGACATTTGGGAAAAGTTGTCTTCTAGTTCTGGTCCTATGGAAAGCGAACACTTTTGTGCTGACATTTTATTAGAATATAAAATGCCGAGGAATCTAGAATGTTGGAAAAGTGCAGTAAGAAAGGAATGATATAGAATAAAATAAAGCATTACTGAGCTTGCCACAGATACTGGCAAGCAGATAGGACAGGAGAGCTATTGTCAGAAAAATAACACACTAGTCCTTCTCTGTGAGAAAGGAGGAGGAAAAGAATTTCTAAACAGACATATCTTTATACGCATTTGCTTTTAAATTTCTATGAATCACTAAGAAAAAAGAAAACTATTAATTCACAGAAATAAAGACTAAGCTGTAATAAATTATCTAAAATTGATTCAACTTCTTAGCTTGAAAATGCAAATGAAAACAAAAATGAAGTCTAAAACTTAAAGTTTAATCCTACTCAGTGCTGATGAAAATATAGAAAACCACATATTCTCAAACGCTGTAGTTATAGATTACCATCATCATTTTGGGGAACAATTTGAAAGAATCTACAATACGCAAATTTAACTGATTCGTGTCAAATTTATAACAGACATTGCCCTTGATCCAATTATTCTACTTGTAGAAACATTTTTTATCAAAGAGTCTGTTTTACCTGAGGTTATATTTACCTAATGTTAATCTCCCAGGGTTGATTCACAAATAGAAGAAAGTTGCATAGATTTATATATGATCTTTTCCAAGCAAAAACAAACAGGGAAAACATGAGTAGAAAATACAGTCTTCAACAGGCAAGCTAAATCCCGCAGCTGGGCTCAGATGGTAGCATCAGGATTCCATTAAGAATTAGTGCCTACTGAATATGTCCATGAGTCACAACATCAGGGAGTACTTCATACATATGTACCAATGTTATGCGGCAGTCAAAAAAAATGTGCCTGTACCAAATTCTCCTGTGATGCTTCACCTTCAGCCTTAGTAACTCTCCTCCTAGATCAGCTTTCACACTGCCGATGCACGCCATACTGGCAGCCACTCAGCTCATGATTCCATGGTAACTCCCTCCTTTTGGTACTTTCAACTTTACTCTCACCCACATTTCCACTCAGTGATTTTACTCGTGTTTAATATCCTCAGGGATGGCCTGCAAACATTGAGCTGTCTTGCTTCGGCAGCGCACATTGGCTCTCCAATACTGATTTCTCTGTCTGGTGGTGCTCCAGTTTCAAAGGTGTCCATGTGCTGAATGGTCTTCCACAGTGCTATTTATGCCTTGTTTTCTGAATTGCAGTATTTTGAAGAACAGGAAGTATTTTTCAGGAGCTCAAAGAAGGCAGCCTGCACTTACAAAAGTGACCGAAGAGATAAGGGTAGAAAGATGACCACTGCAGGAATGTTTTCAATAGTGAATAATTGGAAATCCATTGTTAATCAGTTGAAGAATATTTACAAGTGTTATGATCTGTCCTTTCTTTAGAATGATGTGCCATTGTAAGGAAAGCAAGGAAATTTCACAAAGGTATAAGTTTTTGAAAGTTACTAGCAATTTGTATGTTTACATTAAAATTGCAAATATATTAAAACCATATTTTCATGTACCAACTTGTTACTGATGGTCATATATAAAGGTGGAAGTGTTATTATTGGAGAATTTTTATGTTTCAATAAATATACTTCTATTCAATTTAGGATTTTAAAACAGTATCTATGTGTCCATGTGCTGATTTTTAAATAACCTACTTTCAATTCAAGCTCAGAAATCTACCAGGACGTAGTCCACTCTTGGAACAAAGCAAGATAAAAAAGGAAAAAGATAAAGATGAATAGGCTTATTTGCAAGTTCCAACTCTTTATTATTCTAAAAATTGTCAATAAAGTGAAAAGATAAACAAGCTTGAAAAAAGCATGCAACACATGTACAGGTAAGGTAAGTATACAGATATACAGATGGAGGTAAGTATCTTTATTAAAAAAGGATACTCCAAAAATATGTGGAATGTCCTGAAAATAGAGATGATGAACCCCATACCCAAGAAGTCCAATTCTGTCTGATCTAGAGTAACACCAGAATTGGATAGAACAGGTCTTATGTGGAGGGCCAACTGGGCAACTCTCCTTCAAGAGGAGCAATTGTCTCCATTTTGGCATAACCTGGCCCTATTTTCATGTACTGATATGCACTGACCTGGCTAGGACTTTTTCTTATCCCTTCAATTGGCTTTAAACAATGCATATCGGTCCAGCCGAGGTGCTGATGCATAATCATTGAAGATGACAGTCGGTGCTTCCCCAGGCCCCCTTGATCCCTTGTGTCAGCCCAGTCAAGATGAGATAGACAGCCAATGCTCCATGCTATCAGCTGGAGATAGAGGCTATGACTTCCTGGGGCTTGAAAGATTACACATAAGAGCTGAAGCACTGACCCCGAAACATTGGATACTATTTTAATTATGTTATGCAGATTACTCTTTCTGCATATCCTTCTCTCAGCATATTGCAGAGGTGATTTCAGGCCTCCTACCTAGCTCAGCTCACAGCACTCACCTGCTTCCCTCCATTCTCACAGCCACTCATCCTCAAGCTACTCCCTTCTTCACAAATTAATAAAACCTGAGTTTGGCCCTGGGTGGAGGCATTTGCTCTGAATAGCCGTCATCATGGCTGGACTTAGGACCCCTTCTTTGGCTCCCCTTAATTACAAATGTGCCTTAGTATGTTTATTCCCACCATGGGTTGCATTGGAAGTGGTAGATTAGAAGTAATTCACTAGAATTCCAATAATTTTTCCATGGGATTACAAATACAAAGTTCCTAGGCCACAAGGAGGACCTGGAAGGCTTTCTGTAGTCTTACTCAGCAGTTAATCTGTAGAAATGAGGAGGGGGTGGAGCTTGTAAGATCAGGGAGAGAGTATTAAGTTTTGATGAATATTTCCTTGTCTCTCTTTAGAGAAAAATTAACAGACTCCAAAGAGAGAAGATTGTTTCTGAAGTGAGGCAGAGGAATAAAAATTCAGTCTAAAAAACTGAAAAATAGAGTGTATGTTAAAAAAAAAAAAACCTAGTGCAGTGAAAGACACATTGTCATCAATCTCCCTCAAAATCCTCCCCGTTCCCCTCTTTTTTTTTTTTTGTTTTCATTTTCAGGGATATTTTAATTTTTTATGTTTTTAAATTTTACAATTTTTTATTTTTAAAGATAAAGAACAAAATGTATTAACAAATAGATATAAAAAGAACACCCAAACAATAGAAGCAATACAGAGTTTCAGACAAGGTGATAGAAAATTAACAACAGATGTTGTATTACAACTGGGATAAGAGAAAAGAGAGGAAGAAAGAAGGGAAATACACACACACACACACACACACACATATACAGGGTAACTGAGAGAATTATACTATCGACCTCTATGCTTTATTGAAAGGAACAGTTTCACTGAGTTAGTGTTTGGAATTCTCCATATGAGCCAAGCAACATAATATATTGTTAGTGTTGTAAATAGTAATTCAGTGAGGCCTCAAGCCTGAGTCTGTCCGGAATGGCCCGTTCCCCTCTTTTGAGTCACCCAGACCCCATTGTTCTTGTCTCTTTCTGAAGCAGTTCTGAAAGTCCTCTTTCATGTCTTTAGTTTAGCTGTTACAGCTTCTTCCATGTCCTGAATCAATTCAAAATATTTACATTTCATAGTCATTTTGACTCTGGGGAAGATCTAAAGATCTGGTGAATGAGGCAGAAGGAACACAACTAATGTTTTCCCGACTTTCTGTAAGATACGCGCAGAAGCAGCGCTTACCGTAGCATGTATCGTACCTTGGAAAAACACTCAAGAAAGAAGTCTTCCAGAACTGCTTCAGAAAGGAACGAGCATGTGTATGTTTGAAATGAAGAGGAGTATTCTTAAGGTGGTTAATGGCATTGTGTGTTTTAATGTAAGAATCTTTAAATATTCACTACATTCTTAGTATCCCAGATGTGGCATTGTATTGCTGGAAAAAAGGTAGCTTTATTGTGGAGTCCAGAGAAAGCTACAGTACCAAATTTTAGAGTTAGACACTTCCCCACACATCTGCAGTCAATTCTGAGACTCTCCACATGCCAACCATACGCTTCCACCGAGCCCCACCCAGATAAACTTATTTCTGGAGTGGAGGACATGGGCAAGCCATCAAACAAAAATAGACAGCTACAGCTTCCTATACCCAGCTCCAGCTCCCAGTTTATCAACCAGATAATTCACTCCTCCTGCCATAAAGAAAAGATAGGAGACAGAAGGAGGCAGGCGTGAGCCAGGAGGAAAATGGAGATTTAAATTTGTAATTTGGACAAACCAACCACCAGGAGATGCAAATTTTTCAAATAATCTAGAAATTCATGGCTATTAACATAGTTCACAAAACATACTGGAAAGCAGGTTTCACTTTTTCAAAGGAACTCTGTTCCTTTCAGATTGTTTTACAATATTTCCGCAGAAGACAAACCTAAAGCCCTGAGAGGAAACATAAAATGAATCCCTAACCTTCGCTTAGAGGTTTAGTACTATAGAACGCCTCCTGAAAGAGGACTCTTCTAAAAGAGAAAAATCATACAGTTGCAACTATACAGTCAAATATAGTTTTAGCCAAATATCTCACTGCCCTATTTCACCTGACAACGTGTCATCAATTAGTTAGGATCCAAATGTACCCAGAGTCCACGTAGAAGCAGACGTGATGAAAAGTAACACTGAAAGAACTACCCAGCACTTGTAGACTCATTATTAATTGTCCCACGGTGTAGAAGTCTTCAACTGAAAGACTACTTACATCCAAAGATGTATCATGAGAAACTATAATTTGACAGTTTCTTTTAATTTTAAGTCAGTGAACAAATCTTCAGAAACTTTCGTGCCTTGTTCCTGTCAGTGCATAAAACTGCACAACACTCTTAGCCAGAGTGATCTGGGCATGTCCAGAGGTGATACTCAGGATAAAAGTTCCATTTTAACTTTTCTACTTCTTTCTGATCTTTTCTGCTTTTCCTACACTACAGAAATGACCGGTGTGTCCAGCCTAATAGCTGGAATGTGTCTGTCCTCAGCGTTTCCATCGCAGCTCCACAGGGGATTTGTGAGGCCTCTCTCTGGCTGCGATGATGGAGAGTGCAGCAAGATTTCCAGCGACTCCGCCAGAGGGAGACGCCAGCAGCACCTCTGTGTTGTACTGTCACCAGCCTTGGCCGGTGCAGAAGAAATGCGTCCTGTGTCACTTCTGTCTGCTTCCGCAGGCTTTTCTTCTCCAGTCTATCATGGGGACTGCAATGATCCAAAAAGGGCAGCACCAGTGTCCTGGGGCAGTGCCACTCCAAGGGACACACGGTGCAAATGAGAGGTAAGTGTTCGCTATTGTACAACCCTAAGAGTTGGGATTACGATAGCCTAGTGCATTCGCACACCCACCCATTCAGATGAAAGGAGAAGAAAGGAATTTGGCTATTTTCCCATTCTAGAATTAAAGGGAGAAAAAACATGAACTAGTCTTTTTTATTTTTCATCCCCAAATTCCTACATCAGTTGACTGATTAACACAGGAAAATAACTATCCAGTCTAATAATTTATAGACTTAATCACTATTTTTATTGCTGTAAAAACTGGCAAACATTTATTAAATATGGAAGGTTTGCTTTAGTGTTGTCTTTAGAAGTCTGTTATCTGATCTCTGATCTGGATCTACATGAGTGGCCATTCATTAAAAGAATTCAAAATAATGCTTAACTTTTTTTGCATTAGGAGAAAAATGCATCAGCCTTTAATGCCTGGATCAAATAAGCTTCTATTTATTTCTACTGTAAATAAACATGGTTTAAATTAATAAAAGAATGAATAATGATGTGCTCTTAGAAAACTATGTAATTTTCAAATGAGAAAACACTAATCTTAGTACATTCCAAGGCAAAGAAGGTTGTGGCCTGCTAGAAGGAACGTGATGCTTTCAATTAAAAATAAAGAGTTTTGAAAAAAGCCTCTGCCACCTTTATTTGAATAGTACTTCTGTGGCAAGAGAAAGCTGCCAAATGTGTCTAGAGTTGATTAATAAGGAGAATAATTGCTTCCTACTAATTTGAATCTTTTACACAGCTTTGCCTCCCGTGGGATAAGCAGGAGGACTGCGCGGTGCTATCCTCCAATCTGAACCTTACCATTCCCTGGCCGGTAGCCAATGAAGTGCAGGCACAAATTAAACTAGACTGAGGGTTCTATTACTTGACTGTTTGAAAATTTATATTACTGCAAAGCATGCAAGCAGAGAGAAGCAGATGGGCAATATGGAGGAAAATTTTCTTTCTGGATATTAACCATCTGTTTGCCTTTTTGATTTCTAATTCAAACCATTCTACAGGTCCCACATTTTGCAATTGCATAAATTAGTTATTCAAATTTTCAGTGGTCACACATGCAATATAGATTTGATTATTTCACAATGAGCAATAAGAAAACTTCTAATCGGTACTGAGTGCTCACTAGGTTTTGCTTCCCTAAGATCTTTAAATGTCTTATACTTTTTTCATTCCTGTTAAATAGATGCTATTATTAGCTCCATCTTACAGATGAGGAAGTTGAAGAATAAAGAGCTTGAGACAATTTTCCAGTTCATGCTGCTAGGAAATGGTGACTAGGAATCCACTGCTGTTTTAAAGTATCCAGCATGGAAAGGGGATATTTTTGTATTTGCTCTAATATGTAATGTGCAGCATTTCTCTGCTATTAACTTTTAAATCGTGTTTCTAATCAAACATAAATACATTTTATTTAATTTCATTCAAATATATAAAATATTTTAATAGCGATGTTTACTATATATTTTTAGTTGGTTGAATTTTACAAGTGGTCAGTTCATGTCAAAACATTGAATTTCATATTTGGAATGCACATTGAATGTTATCTTGCATAGTGCTTCTCAAATGTTCTTAAGCAATGGTACTCTGCTTTCAGATAAAACAATATGGAAATCTGATATACATAGTCAAGAGATTGCTCAGATTGGAGTTCATGTAAGAAAGGGGATGTGAAGGGGTGTCTAGCCACTCAGCAGCACCCCAACACCACCTCCCCCCCACATTAATCCTCAGCAAGCATGGGGTTCTAGTGTTTTCATGATATTCTCTAATAACAGTCTCTGCTAAATGACAAGATCATCTTTATTCAAAAGCACCAGTTTCCCTAAAACTCAACTTAAAGACGATCCCCAGATACCCATCCTTGGAAGCCAGGCTGGGACCCTAAAGGAAGCACCTGATGAAAGTAGGAGTCCATTAGTCCATCTGTGTTTAGAAATGAAGAAAAGAAGGTGCAGAAATCAGAAGGGCTTTGGTGACTCAACCTTGGGAGGGACCTCGAGCCACAGCCATCTGCCACCGCAGTAGTCCATCATTCCACACTTATTGTGTCCCCACACTTATGTGCAAACCTACTGCATCAATGTTGGTGCAAATTCAGTAATTCTGGAACATGGATCCCACTGCATCTGACAATAAAGTTAGGACATTACTATGCTTCAAATTACATGGATTAGCAAGTTAATATTAGGTAATGAAGCAGATTTGTGAGGGAAATCAGTAAGTAGAATGGAATGTTTTTTCCTTATGTCAAGACAGGAATGAGTGTCTTCTATCTTTTTCTACTGCCTTTCATGGCTTTCTTTCTACAGGACCGAAAATCCACATTAAAACACTCATATTATACAAAAATTAGTCTGCTGGGACTAAGTTATCTTCTGTGGGCTGGCTTAGTAGCCAATCTAAATAAGAGTGTCATATATTTTACTTTGGGAATGTTAGTCTATAATCCAAATAATCAACTACAAGAATGGTAAGAAATAAATAATTTTCTGTGTAGGAACTGTCTTTGGAAATACACACACATACACACACATACACACACACACACACACACACACACACACACACACACGTGCATGCATATTTGACCATGGCTCATTAGGCTCTCAGAGCTAAAGAAGAGGGAATGACCCTGATCTGGTAGTGACGTATATGCTTAAAATCTTCTCTGTTATTGCTGTTAACCCTGTCACACTCACGTTCTTTATAAGAGGAAAAAAATAAAAATAACAATAAAACAGAGTTTCAAAACAGGTGAGTAACAATAATTAATACACTACATAGTGTTATCTTTATGGTAGTCATTCAGGGAACAAGATACAGACATGAAATCTTGTCCAAACAATATTAGCACAAACCTTTCTATTCAATGAACTAAAAGCAACTAGTTTTATAACCACCTTAACTGTACTATGTATAAATATATTTTTTTCTTTTTACCTTTCTTCCTTTCCCCTTTCCTCCATCAGAGTTCTTTTGTTTTCAACAATTTCTTCCCAACTTGCAATATCTATTGTACATTTTGGATCTTATTTACTTGTTTAGTTTCTTACATGAGTGAGATAGTATGATGTTTCCACATGTGGTTCTGATTTATTTCACTTGTGAGTATGATGTCGAGTTGCATCCTTCTACCTCTAAAAGTCTCAAGTTTATCCTCCTTTGTAGCTGTATAGTACTCCATTATATATAAAGAAACCACATCCCTTTTATCCATTCCTTGGTTGATGGGTATTTGGGTTGTTTATAGGATTTAGTTATGACAAATTGTGCTGCTATAAACATGGGTGTACATATAATGCTGTGGTATGCTGTGTTCAATTCTTCGTAAGATACCCAGAAGGGGACTCGCTGGATCAAATAGGACCTCTAGTCCCAAGTTTTAAGGAATCTCCACATGATTTCCACAGCAGTTGCACCAATTACATCCCCACAACAGTGGAGAAGAGTTCTTTTTCCACACAACCCCACTGACACTTGTTATCAGTTGATTTTTTGAGGATAGCCATTCTTTTTTGGGATGAGATGGAATCTCCATGTTGTTTTAATTTGCATCTGATGAATAACGAATGATGTTGAACATTTTTTCACGTATTTATTTGCCATTTGTGTTGCTTCATGTGAAAAGTGTCTCCCATTTGTTTTGATTAACTAGACTCAAGGGTCCCACAAGACCCAGACATTCCACAGAACAGCACGATGTTCCCTTGTGTATCAGCATCATCACACTAAAGAGGCCAGTTAATTGATCAAACACTGCTGTGCTGGAAGCCTTGGTAAAGCAAGTAAAAGCCATAACAGAGAGAATATATTCTATGAATCTGCAGGGATTTACCTTACCAATGAAATTTGGAGCGGGCTATCTAAGTCCATGGCCCGAGTCATGCCAGTACCTCACTTCCAAAGGACAAGCTATTGAATCTTACGGTGCTCAGGGCTAGAAAGGAAGTACAGTGCTTGGTGGGCCTCCTAGGCTCCTTTCATGTCTCTGTTAATGCTCTTCTCTCATGATAGTGGATTTGTTTCAATTCATTCTCTTGTTGGATTCTCCTCGCCTCTCCCTACCATAATAAGCTCCATTCCACTCTTTGGATAGCTAAACGCAGCTGCTGCTAATTGCTAATGTAGAATGTATTCCCCGTAGTACCTTGCAAAATAAGTATGTGATGCAGACTTTATTAGCTGACACCGTGGTGTCCCCTCCTCACCTCATCCCTGCCAGTGTCCTCACTCTAATTCAGCCAGCGGTGCCTGCGCACAGTGACTGTCGTGATGAGCCTTCTCTGTTTTCTCCTACACTTTCTTAGCATCAGAATGAACATTCACATGACTCAGCCTAGCAGTGGCCCCTTAGCAAAAGTGTGTCCCAGGGATGGTACTTGTTGGAAAGTGTCTGCTTTGTGGCAGTAAGTTTCACATTTTTCCATTACCTTGGCCCCACTTGAAAGTAAATGTAGAGAGAAGTGTTGCCACGGGCTTCTTTGACATGAGGGAGTGGCAGGGGGATCAGAGCCATAGCCTCAGATGCTGTAGAGCTGTTGATTTCACTGACCTCCTCTGGACTTGGATGCAAGTGCAAGCTGTAGGCTTGTTTATTCATGACGGCGTTTGGATGTTTGTAACCGTCATTCTGATACAAGCCTAATGAATGGGATGGGTTCATCTAGACAATTGTGTTTAAATTGTTTGAGTCTCTTTCTACTAAAGAACAAGACTTACTTAATTTACTTTCATATCTTAATATCATTTTGCATTCACAGTCCACACATTAAAGCATGAACTAATAAAAGTTTTAAAGAAAAAAATCAAAGCAATGAAGTATACCAGCCTCATTCATGAATACATAGACTGAATCTTATATTTCCCTTTCAGTAATCTGGCTTTCTGTCACCAAAAATTATACTTTCTCCTTTCTTCTTCTTTTTTCAATATGGATATAGACTCTCTGTTATTTACAATCTGTGCCTTAAGCCAAATTTTGAAATGTGAGAACATTGTCCTCTTTTTGTAATATATCCACATAGTTAGAAAAAACTCACATTCATTGAATTACCTTTCATAGTGCTCTGTAACAGCACTGGTCTCTCGTGGCCTTTCTTTGAATGGTTATTTCATAGTGGATGGCCACAGGGAATAATTTAATTAGTGGCTTGGGTACAGCATGCCATCTACTACCAAAGTTCCGTCCCTTACTGTTCACTGGCATTTTCCTGCCCTCATGCCCACTGACAAATCCCAGACTTTCCAAACTCTTTGTGCTCTTCACGCCAATTTCCCTTAGGCTTCTTGCTGGTGAGCATCTCTGGTCCTAATTAATCAGAGATGTTCACTGAAAGCAAGGAAAGTTGACACTGGCTCACTCAAGATGAAAGAATGCCTTGAAGAAAAAGCACAATGAGATTGGAGAACCAGTCTCAGAAAACCCAAAGCCAGAAAAGCAGCCAAAAATCCTTCTCTAGAACTTGCGACTCTCCTGCCACTGCTGCCAGTGCTGAGACAGATATTCAAAGCCACAGATTTAAACCACTAGCAAACCATAGTGTCACTGCCCAGACTCCTGTGGCTCCAGCCATTGAAGGAGGTTGATCCAGTTGCTTTTGTCTTCTACCAAGCGGATTCACTTTGATGAGTGTCTCTTTGCAGTGGTGCCTCAGGATCCAAAGTGTGGGCGACATGCACCTGATTTCCAAGCCAAACTCAAAGAAGGATAGATAAGCAAGATGCAAAAGTACTTGCAGTTAAACTTATATATAAGAAAGTGGACTCTATTTCCTATCAAGTGCTTTTAGGACAGGAGGAACATCCTATAGGAAGGAAAGTGGTCTGCATAATAAACACCTTAAAATAAACTAATAGAAAGGCAAACATGCAACATAAATTATTAACATTTATCAAGTTCTGGTCATTGCCAGGCCCTGTTTCTATGTATTAATTCATTTAGTTGTTCTATTACTCTATTTTCTCAATTTCTGCAGCAGAAATGAAAATATAATGAGGTTAAGTAGCTTCTTGAGGTGGCAGTTAATAAGTGACAGGAAAATATATTTATTTCAGATCTATCAGACTACAAATCACACTCTTATCTACCATATAGATTGTTATAATTGCATAATTAACTACTCACAGAATCCAAAGTACACTGTAATTTTGACAAGTAATATTACCTCCTTCCTTGAGGAAAATTGAGAAGTGCTAAGGAAATGTCCTATGAAAGAAGAAGAATGTAAGATTGTGATTGAATTTAAACCTGAAAGATTAGATTAAGGCTTTTGCCACTGGCCTAAAAGTTCTTAGAATTATATAAAGACTCTCCTTATAAAATTACACTTTACTTTATAATATATTGTAAACCTTTGAGCAGACCTCAGTGGGTATTTTTTTATTTTCTGCTCTGAGACAGTGGCTCAATATCCTGCTTTCCACGTTATACCTACCCACAAAGATAATAAAGGAAGTGATATTGCCAGAGGGACTTTTCTCTTTACTGGACAACAAAATATGAAAATAATAGTTTCTGACTTTGCTAGAAGTTTCATGTTATAGATGAATGCTTACTTTGATGGCTTTAAGTGGTTACAATTTTTATTTTCATAGTTTTTCATATTTTAGGTTAATAGTTTTATTCTTAAGTATTTTGAGGTAACTTGGCCAAAAACTTAGGATAAAAATACTTGTAGAATGTAGTGGATTTGCATTATTTAGGAGAGATAATATGGTCTCCATGATGTTCAGTGTGGGAAATAATATATAATTTCTGACTGGAAAAATACTAATACTGTATTTCTCTTCAGTGTGATCTATCTACACTATTCTTACCTCTTCCCCAAGACTTCTCCAGACCAGTCACACCCACAGCAGTGGGTTTTCTCTCCAGTTGTGAAAAGGAACAGTATCTTACATGAACTCTCAGCATTCTTCTCCATTTAAGCTTTCTCTTTCCTCTTTCTCTTTGACTTCTTTTCTTTTTAACTTCTTTCTTTCTTTCTTTTTTTTCCCCCAAGACCGTCAAGGAAAGAAAAATTGCAAGAAAAGAAAAACAAAAACTTGCTAGCAACTAGAATGCAAAGTCCATGA
This sequence comes from Dinomys branickii, assembly GCA_004027595.1. Taxonomy (NCBI): domain Eukaryota; kingdom Metazoa; phylum Chordata; class Mammalia; order Rodentia; family Dinomyidae; genus Dinomys; species Dinomys branickii. The sequence goes on from PVLD010011490.1 coordinate 52,395, forward strand.
GGTTGTTTTTCATGGACAAGATTCTAATCTCTGAAGGACAGGCTTAAGGTAAAAGCAAGGTCAAATACTCCACAATCCCAAAGGGTGAGAGAACTATAAAGGATGATTGCAAGATCTAGATCACACAGCAGATAACCCTGGTTCATTGCAGTAGTCAGTTTACTGGAAGCTTCTCATGGGCCCAGTGCAGTCTAAGATCATGGAGTACAATGATAACAAGCTATGGGCTTTCCTGGAGTAGCCACAGTCCAGAGAAGGTGCAGAAGATATAGAAAGTAAAGACAGTCCTGTCCCGCAGTCACTTTTCTAAGAGAACAGGTATGCAGTGCTGTGGAAAAGCATATGAAGGGCCTATTATTTTAAATACCCTTAAGAGTAGACACTGAGCAAATCTTAATAATTAAAGGCTGCTCACAGGTGAATGCTCATTTCCTAGCACCTCTGTTCTTTATCTCTTTATCTTAGCTCGTATTGTGAAATGGTTTCAATAGGGTGACCAAGTGAGCTAAGTAGCTGAATGGCTGTCATTACACAGAAATGGCCACTGCAGATGAGGCTGTTATACATACAAAGATGGGCAGAACCAATTTGATATGGACAAAATGAAATCCACTGTGCAAAGCAATTAATATCTGAGAAAGGATCAGAAAGAGTAAAAGCAAAACTGAAATTGTGGCTTTGAAATAGAAGTGTGTATTTCCCAAGCAATAAGGAGCACAAGCTCATTCTAGGGAGAGAAAAGGAGGCAATAAAGTTGGAATCTCTAGGGTGTGTCTCCAAAGTAGAGTGTACTTCAGAGTAGACAGGATACTTCACTGGGCACGGAGACAAGGTTGGAAAAGTAACAGGGAAATCACTGGGATAAGCCTGGGACACCATGACACAAACACAGCCACTTGGTAAAGTAGAACCACATTAGAGTCCAGACCAGGACCCCTCTTTTATGATACCCATCATCCTTGGAATGCATTTTTCTCAGTACCACTTGTATATTTTCTCTCCAGTTCCTCAAAATAAGTACAAAAAGATTTTTGGAGGGTTTTTTTTTAAGTGCACACTTTTAATACACTTGGAAATCTAACAGGTTCAGTTTTAGCATTGTGACAGAAAGCATGAAGTTATGTATTATTTTTTGACAGTCGTACTTAAAAACTTTTGAAAATTAACATGTTATTAGTTATTGGCCAGTTTTACAGTCTGAGTTTTATTACCATTGAAATGATAGGAATTGTATTACACTGGTATTAAAAATAAAGTTAGCAAAACAAGTTATTAAACACTAAATTAAAATAAATAAATACACAAAATAAATTATCTGCCGAGAATCAGATAATAAAACACAAAATAAACAACTCACCCAAGGATGGACTGGCACAGCAGAGCTCGATTTGAACACAAGCTCTCTGATGGTGCAGTTGAGACTTTCTACATCTGCACATGTCCGCTCTAACATTGTTTGGAGAGGCTTGAAAGAGAAATTATAAGTGAAACGCAGTAGCAATGGAAGTGAGGCAGCAGAAAATGGCAGGCAAAAGATGATGAAATTTTTACATTTGGAAAATAAGAGTTGAAAGAAACAGATGATACAGGACTTTGGGTGAAAAGAATACAACTTAACTACAATGAAACGTGAGGTAAGAGGTGTGATCCCAAAGGGACAGTTAAAGATAGTCCCAGACCTTCTTATCCACATAAAATGGTATTTGCGAAAGGGATTTGAAGGAAAGGACATATTTGCATTCACTGTGGTGGGAACCTATTTTGTCTGCACCAGAAAACTTGTTAAAGCTTGATCCTCAGTGTGTCAGGGTTGGAGTGGAGTGACTGGGGTTTCGTGATTGCTTCTGTTGTAGCCAGGATTTACAAGGGAAACAATACAGGACACATAATTTATAGGATTGTTTTATAATAGTCACCTGAACACTCATATACAAAGAGTGCAGGACGTCTGTCCACACACTAAATACCAAAAGGATCCAGCTAAGGGCCTGGAGCCTATGACAATGCCCCTTATGAGTCTAACTGGAGGCCTGGAGCCCAAGACAATGTCTCATGCAGAACTGTTTCACAGATCCGTGCTGGGAAGGCCCAAAGGTCAGCGATGGAAGCCTGAATGTCTGTGCTAGCAGGATAAAGGATCTGTTCCAGTAGGCTGAGGGAGTTTCACTGGAGCCAGGAAGTGATGCTCAAAGAACCAGAGCTCCCCTGAAAAATACCACAGCCATCCTCAGCAACAGAAGTCCCACGGTCCTCCAATGATGAGAAAGCTGAGCCTATATCAGGAACGCCAGCACCACAAGCTTCTCCAGGGCATTGAACAGTGCACCATTTTCACTTCTGGAGCCAGAAAGTGCTGCTTAAAGTAAGGACCACAGCTCCTCCAAGTGAACTGTAGCCATTCTCAGAGACAACCAGGTCCACAGCTCCTCTGACCGTGAGAACAGCCAAGTTCATACCAGGAAAGCCAGCATGACAAATTCCTCCAGGAGAACCAACAGCCCCGTAACAGCTCCTCTTCTTCTTTTTAAATTGTTGACAGCGATCCTCAGGTGGGCTTTCCCCATCTGGCACCACACTGATTCAGTTCAGCAGGGTGTTGCAAGTTGACAGCCAGCTGTCCATCCACTCTAGCTACTTTCCAGTGTGAGTTCTCCCCTTTGCCAGACTGTATTAGTTGCCAAGAGTGTGAGCTGTTGTAAATCAACTTTACCCCTTTGTTTTTGCTCTCCCACACTGAGCTACTCCCTTCTTTTAGCCATGACTTGAAGCAGCTTCTAGCCACCAGGACTTTCCAGGTTCCTGAACCAAAAGCCAAACTCAAACTCTTTTTTTTTTGCAAATTACCCACCTCAAGTGTTCTGTTATAACAACAGAGAACAGGCTACGACAACATCCAGGAAAAACAATGAGTCCCCTTTCTTTCTCTGTGCATCTCACTAACTGGAGAAAGCCAGAGTCCCAGTTTTCAGAAATAAGGTAGAAATTAAAGCTGGATTCCTAGTCAGGATGATAATATTCTGCCTCAAAATACCAAAGAAAACAATCCTTACTTGTTCCTCTTTTGTACCAAAACCAGCTCTAGAAACGGTTGAGAGAAGGAAGGTACAGCATGTGAAGAAGATAAATTGTAGAGCCTGGGGAATCACATGGAACCTGAAACCCAGTTCAGTGCTTTATGCTCTAAATAAAATGAAAATATATTCATATATATGTGTCTGTTAGCAACTCCCTAGAAAATATGATTCATTTACCAGAGTTCTTGGTTGAATACCTGAAACCAACATTTCTAATATAAAGATAATACAGAGCACTGTTTGTTGAAAGACTATACTTTCTATTTAATTGCATTAAAAAAAAATCTACTTGAGATCATTAAAAATTATCAGATTTGAGGCAATGTGGAGAAGTCCTTTGTGCCAACTTATCAAGGACATTCCATGTTTATTTCATGGCTTATATTTCTGAAATCTAATGACTAAACAATCTGAGGAATGACCCTAAATATTTCCATATGTAATGCTACCTTCCCACCATATGACAGGGCATTCCTGATCTTCCTTTATTCATTGAATTCTCCATGATCCAAGTAACCAGACCAGCTTCTAAACTGAAGGTTAATAAAGCTCTGAAATTAGAAGTAAGAAAAATGGAAGCAGGTAGAAGGGAAGTACCTGTTTCTTGAAATATTTGGCATCAATTCTTCACCTAGAGATTCATTAACTATGTCTGTTCTTCATTTTTTTTTTTTTGTATTTTAACATCATGCATATGAGAAATGTGCTATTGTCATCTCTTACCAACAGGAAATACTCTTACTAACAGCACTGATTCAGTCATGTCTGTACTATATGACTCCACCTATTGATAAATATTAATATTTCAACCCCTGTGGCTTTGTCCTGCAAGTAATTACTTACAAATAATTACAACTCACAACAATTACGACTTGCAGACAATTCTCTGTTCACAGCCCAGAGCCTCGCCGAACTTTGCGGTCTCCCCAGGCACCAGAAGGCGGCCCCTCACATTGCTGCCCAACACTATTTCCACAGAAGGTGCTTTCTGTCATGGCTAACAAAGCTGCAAACTCACTGAGGAACAAAATGACACAACACTCCTGTCATGCTGTGTTGCTTAGAAAAACTAATAAATAAACAAGTATAACATGTCACTTTCTCTCTGTGTCATGCTCCAGACCAGAGTGCTGACCCAACGCTGTGGAGACCTTGCTGGTTCCGAGTCCTGGGTGAACAGGGTTCTTTCAGCATGAGCTGTTGGTGGGCTGTGCATGGGTTCAGTAATGATCTTTCCTGAGGTCTTCTCTCTCCCCATTCTACCACCTGTCAAAGACAACCTACCTACCAGCCCTTTCTCTCGCTCAGCTCAGCACTTGGTAGCAACCCCTTTTATATATAATACATATTGTCCTCTGTTAAGGACTTACCTGTTTAATGAGTGTTTAGATTTCTGACCTGCTGCTTGGACTAATGACCCATCTTTTAAATTTGTACAGTTCTGTACACCTCATTGATAAAGAATGTCTTTCTTTTTGCAGTACACTTTGTTTATACTGTATTGTGATGTTTGCTGCTTATACTTTACAGTGCTCTAGTTTTGTGTTCTGTTACACATCACAGTACTGCATATAAGAGTTATGCAAAGAAAAGCAGAGTCATCAATCTGGAGTTTCCTTTGACCATTTCTTTTCTGAATCTTGTACATACAATGTACAATTCCTCATTTAATGACCAATTCATTCAACTAAACAGTCTCAGTCTCAGGAAAGGAACTCAGTCATGAAGTGAGGAATCCCTGTGACCTATTGTATTTTAGGCACATTCACTAAGCATGTTATGTAAATAAGCACAGTATTTGTGAAAAGACAAATGTCTTTAAAATATCTATTATTTATGTAATATCTGACACCGGAGAAAAATATGCTACCTGACATTTTTTGAATGTTAAGGCAAAAATCGCCTCAATATCTGAAAACAAATATATGGTTTGCTCATTTTGATGCTGAAGGGCATGATTTGGAGCATGGTCTTATGAGACCTGTTGAGCACGTATGGTACAGGAAGAACAGCTATGCCAAAGGGACAGAAAAATGTACCAGTGCACTCTTTTTATTGAGCTTGCTTCTAAGGACTATTTGCTTCCAACAGTTCCTCTGGTGATAAGAAAACTGATTCATGGAAGGTAAATAAATCCTCAGATGTAAACAAAGTCCTCAGAAATGATGTTACCTTTGAAACTTTTTGATACTTGGAAATATCTCATATCATGTGTGTGCACGTATTTTATCAAGGGTTATGTATGCACTTCTGAACCACCAGAAACAATGGAACAATTAATTGTCACTGTTTTTCTTGATTCTGTTATTGTTTTATGTGTTTAACTTTGTCTTGGTCTCCTGGATAGCAGACTCTTTTCCTACATATTTTGTGTTTCTCTATCCTCCAAGGTATTTACTGCAGTCAGACTGAGCAGTGGTTCCATTAATGCCAGTTTCACTGCCAAGGATATTTGGCATTTCCAATGGCTTCACAGAGTCAAGGAAGTTTATGGTTCTGTGATACCTTATTAGTAGTACTTTAGTCTCGTTCATCCATTGCAATGACCTACAGAAGCACCTTCATTAATGAGCCAAAATTGCATATTCAAACCTCAGCTCCCAGCAATACCAATGGTGTAATCATTGTAACCTTGAGGAATTCAGGGAAGCTGCTAAGGTACCAGGGAAGGGCATGTGAGGAATGCAGGAATAGATGCTTCACTGATATGCTAAAGATAATGTCCAGATTACATCTGTTTTGCAGTCGTGATTATTGATGAGCACTTTCTGTGTCATTGATATATCATAAGGTATATGGATTTTCTGACTAATTTTTATACCTGTCTTTTCTGACATGTGAGGGATCAATATGGCCTGAATGTAGCTGATATGATGATTTGTTGGTGGTTGTTATGTTTTATTTTAAAGGTTATTGGAGAACATGTGTTCTGATGCAAAACAAATCATTTTCATTGAACTATTTCAGGATGATGTCTAATACAGATCTTCCTTGTTTGTTGACCTTCATGTTCAGACATATGACCTCTCACATTTACAATCTGTCCATTTTTTTCTAAGTTCTGCCCATTTTGTTTGTTCAGCCTCAATATCTTTTCTGTTGTCCAGTAAACCTTGTTAATATTGTACTGCAAGTTTTTCTGATTGTACTGTGCAGCATAGGACTATAGTTTTGTGCTCTGTTACACAGTACTGCATGAAAGAGCTATGCAAATAAAAGCAAAGTTATCAAGTTGGAGTTTCCTTTGGTCATTTTTTGTTCTGAACAGGGTAATGTACACACCATACGTAATTCCTCATTTAGAGACCAACTCATTCAGTGAACAGCATCAGTGAATAAGGAGTACCTTACACAATTCCAGGAAGTCGTACCTGAGCCTTCTACTTGCAGGATTTTAACTCTAACACCCAAATCTTTCTGGGAAGTTTCAAGTTTGACCTGACGATAGTATCATTTTAAGGTTCCCCCCTCCAGAAGGCATGCTTTCTACATTTCTATTGTTTCAATTTTTCCCTCCGAATACAACCATACACTGACACAAACTAAAATATTGGCATTTTTTGGTTTCTGATTGTCTACCAGTTGTCATACTCACAGCATATCATCTGGCCATCTGTTTCTTGGGACATCAGATTATGCACAAACTGAACCATCAGTGCTCCATGGCCTCCAGCTTATGAGATGCAGACATAGGAACACACCAGCCAGCCTCCTCTGTGACCATGTAAGCTACAAATATATGTATACATTATATTGTTTCAGTTTTTCTGGAGAACCCTAATATATACTGCATGTTGGTTTAATATTCTCAAGTTCATTTCAACTTAGTTTTGCCTCTGTTCATTCAGAGTGGTCATGTTTAAATAAAGAAGAAGAAAAAAATTATTTTAACTTGTCTTTCCCTCATCAGACATAGTGGTCAGACCTGGATATCTGTTTGAAACCAGAAATGGGTTTGCTGATGGTACCAGAGAAATGGAACCAGTGAAGCCATCAACAGCTCTGACAAATCCTATACTCTAAGATCCACAAACCCACCAGTGTCCAACCAGATCTAGAAGTTCAATGTTATCCATGCTTTTAGGTGAAAAAGTATCTGAACTAGGTATGACAGATTTCCATGACAAGTGTTTTCCCGATGCTACTGACAGCTCTTTTGGGAGTTACATGCCAGTTAATTTACCTGTCAGTTTGACTGTGTTAAATAACTTCTGGAAGCCAGGCATGGTGGTGCACACCAATAATCCTAGTACTTAAAAAGCTCAGGCAGGAGGATCACTGCAAGTAGGAGGAAAGCTGGGCAACATGGTGAGTTCAAGCTAGCATGGACTACATAGAGCGACCTGGAAAAAACAAGCAAACAAACAAAAACTCCTGGAGTAGTATTGGATTGGGAAGGTACTAGCCTTATTAGTGAGTTACCCCATTGTTTTAGTCAACAGTCCCATCACTGACACAAAATATCCAACACCCATAACTCAAGGAAGAAGAGTATTAATTAGCCCATGGTGTTAGGGAATTCAGTCAATGATTGCCTGTTCCCAAAGCAGAAACTTCCTAGAGGAATGGGATAGTGGATCAAAGACGCTTAGGTCATAGCAATCCAGAGCAGGGCAGGACAGCAGTGCCAGAGAGGAAAGAAACACAACCAGATACAGAGCCCTATGTCATTCTCCTGTGACCACACAGACACACCCAGTCCGGGGCAGCTTCTAAGCCAAGCAAATTGACAGTCTACGTCAATGGTCACCCACTGGTGAATGGGCTGTCAGGTGATGGAGCCTACTTGGAAAGAGTTGGTCTTGAGTGTGTGACTTTGGGAGTAAATCTCATCCTTGTCCCCTTCCCTCGAGGTCTCCCCTGCTCTGGCTCCTGGCTGCCCTGTGCTAAGCAATTTCCCTCCACCATGCCCTTCTACTACACTTTTTCTGCCTGTAGCCAGCTGACCATGGACTAAACCTTCTGAAATTGTGAGTGAAATTCCTTTATACTGTGAATGCCAGGCATTTGGTCCATGTAATGGAAAAGCAAGTAACACAGAGTGTTTATATATATGTATGCATTTACTGATTATATGTTTAACAAGTATGCTGTTGACATATCCAACAACACACTTCATTATAGCACATTACCCAATCCAAACTTGCCACAGTCATTTAAAACTTTTGAATCTCCAGATCCATGCACTTCAAACAAATCTACAAAGAAAAAAGAAGACTTCTAGAAATATAAGTTCATTCTGAGGGGGATAAAAGAAAAGAAACTTTAGGTGATTATCATGTCTGTAGATATTTTCCTTAAATGTGTCTTTATTTCCAAGTGTGATTTAAAATATATGGTTATATTTATAAGATCTCTAAGATTAGTTGATAGAATTTTTATTTTGTCTGATTTTGAAAAGGATGTTTATAGTAAATTTGTGGTTACTTGAGCATCTTTTGACCTTTAGTCTTTTCTAAAAGCATGATTAATTTCAAATTTTATACCTATATTTTACTATGCAGCATATGATTCTGAGAGGAATTAAATCTGAGAGTGAGACATCTGACTCACCTAAGTCAATCAGCACATTTCTATGAAGATAATCTTAGCTGATCCAAACAGAAGGTAAATGCTGAACAGGAATCCTGCTTAGAACACTAAGAAAGACTCTTATTTCTGGATGGAGTGTGGTTACAAAGACTGGAACTGCTTCAGGTATATTGTCATCATAAGGAAATTTCTAAGGTGACGTTGATAATGGAAGGGACAATAAACAATAAAAATACAAAACAAAACCCAGCTCCTTAAATATATTATCAAGTTGCTGAATATAAAGTAACTCAGAAGCTCAACATGGCTCCAGATGCATACATTCTTGAAAGAACATGAATCCCCTTTCAAGTTTAAGCCACTTTGCTTTGCATTATCTTTACGTGCAGCACACAGAAGATAACGTACAGTGGTACCATGGTTCATAAACTTAATGTGTTCCATGATTCTTGGGAAGGTTGGCTATGTTCATGTTCATGTAGGGAAGATGATCACTGTCATGTTCATTGGCAGATGTGGAGATTGGGAACAGAAGCAAAATTTCACTGGATTCTTCAGTTCACAGCTGAATTGTTCCCAAGAAGAAGCGTTTGGTATTTCTGTATTATGGTAATGTATTGAGATATTACTGTAAGTTGGTACAAAAGCCTCTGTTTTTAGTCAGGCGTGAATTTCTGATCTCTAAAAATCTGTCCTCAGAAGTTCTACTTTTTAAATACAGTCCTAGGCACTAATGGTTTTAATCTTCTGCCATCGGGGAGGGAGGTTAAAATTAAAATACTGGACTATAAATTATCTTCCTCTTAAAAAATATTTTTTCTCCTGGTAAATAGTAATAATTTTTATGAATTCATATAGATTTTGAGAAAGTTCACTTAATTTTTGCTTTACCTTCCAATTACATGTACCACCTGTTTAGTAATGGAAAAAGATAAGGGAGATACATATTTTAGAACTTTTTGGATTCCACTAGAAAAAAATTCTAACACCTAAGACTTTTTTGTATTTATGTTAAAGAGAATAGAAAAAAGAAAGATACAGAATTTCAAAACAAAATGATAGGAAATTAACAGTGGTTATTATATGATAGGAAATTAACAGTGATTATCATAGAAGACTTTTTTTTCTCCAAATACGTCCTGGCTTCAGTGCAGACATTCTATGTAGATATTCCCCAAAGCCTTGTGCACTCATAGGTGGGGCTTTGTGGAGGTGGCTGGATTAAGAGGTGTTACTTACGAATTAGTCCGCTAGTTGGATTAGCATAGCTCTGGGTGTGGCTGGGTGGACTTACAGAAGGGGGCGTCCCATTGGGGTGTAATGTGGACAGTGTGGAACATCAAGGGAAAGAATGCAGTCTCCCTGCTTCCTGTCTTCCCTGCTCTCCCTAGCAGCCAGCTGACTGCACTGAGACCTCCTCCAAACGTGAACCAAAATAAACCTGCCCTCCTGAACTTGTGTGGGCCGGATATTTTACCTCAGTAAGGAGAAAAGTAAAAACACAATATTATGTTATTGCTTCTGTTTAATATTAAAACTTTATTCCTCCAAAGTTGTGAATAATTATTTTACATATCAGTAATTGCAAAGGAAGAATAGGAAGTCTTTAAAATCTTTATCATTATTCTCAGGAATATCACATACTAAATAATCATTTAATATTTTAAAATATGAGGCTACTGCATATTATTTAATTGTGATATATATAGAAATATAAATTTGAGAAATTCATTATTTACAAACAATTAAATTATTATCTTTACTGAGTTATTGTAGATGTAGATAATATTAGCTAGATGTACTGATAACAACAGCAATAATAATTTAAATTTTAATCTCTGGCCTATCAAGCGTACCTTTTCACACATTCCTCATAATAATTCTTACAGGTAAAATTAGCGTTATTTGTTACTGTTATTATTCCTCATTTTGCAAACAAAGAAATTAAAGTTCATAGAAGTTCAGTAATGTGGTTATGGTAAACAACCTGCAAGGTGGGAATCAAGGCTAAATTCATGGAGTCTAATTCTAGCCCACATGACTAGTTGCTTCCTGACCTCTCAGCGTATCTGTCCTTCTCCAGTGTAAATTATAGCAAAATAAAAATAAAAATAATTCCCACAAATATTTGAAGAGACAAATGATAACAATTAAATAAAATTAAATCTAGCAATCAAGCAAGCTAATTATTTCTAGCACTATGTATTTTGTAAAAATGTACACTAAAGAGGTCAAGAATTACTATATAAAGTTTATATTCAGATAAATTGAAGTTGAAAATATTTATTAGAAGAGACGATGCTTTTAAAGCCATTTGAAAGATGGATTTTCTTCCTAATTATAAGATGTTGAATTTTAGAAAGCCAAGAAACTACAGTGGTAGGAAGAAGTTACTCAGATAGTGGATTTCTTCTTATTTATAAGTATTCCAACTATTTTGATAATTGAGGTAAAATATGTTATAAAGCTCTTTCTAGTTCTGTTGTTCATTGTATTTGAATATTTGACAATTTTCTTTCATTCTACCAGGGTTCTTTTACCTTCATGGAAATAGTAATAAAGATACAGATATAGTTCATTAGATACAGTTCATGATGACAAATGTTCTAAAAATTCTATCCAACTATATTGAATCTAAGTGCCACCCAGGTATCTCAGCAGTTTCTGAAAATTTGAAACACTTTCCAAAGATAGAAAAAAATTTTTACCCTGGGAATAGCTCCAAGATTTCATTACTACAGTCTTTTCAAACAAATGTATTCCAGTAGTGTATATCCTACTCAAGGATTGGAAAATATCTTACATCAGCACTGGACTTACCATTCTACTGAGCGCAAGCTTATGAGAAACTAATGAGTCCATCATTTAGGTCAATACTTCTTTTTACTAAAGTATAAATTTATAACACAGTATCTCTCTCTGTCCAAGTCTCTACATTTTGTAAATTACTTAGCTCATGGTAGTTTACTATTCCTTTTCACTCTTGATGATTTGATCCCAGAAGCAGAAGAAGACAAACTTTATATCATAGCAACCATGCTGACATACAAGAGTTCTTATCTATAAATAAGCGTGTGAAAGGCTGGTCCAACCGCAGTCTCAGTCCCAGCTTCCATTATCCCTTGAGCCTCCCCGTCGATTCTCCTTTCTTCTCTAACAAAGTTTCTACATCACTCAGTGTTGTGTGGCTTTAGGGGGGAGTTGTTTCCTAACAACACACCTTGGTCTCAAAGACACAATTAAATTTAAATGGAGCCAAGTAGAGTGGACCTAATCCAGTGTGTCTGACCTTCCTAAAAGTGGCAAAGTGACACCAGAATGCATAGGCACAGAGACAAGGACATGTGAGGACACAGCTGGCAGACAGCTGTCTGCAAACCAAGAAGAGTGGCTCCACCAGAAACCAACCCTGTGGCACCTTCATCACAGATCTGTGACCTCTAGAACTGTGAAAAATACATACCTGTGGTTCGAGATACCAAGTGTGCTAAATTTCAGAATGATAGCCCAAGTAAATTAACATAATGTCGCAGTTACTCTTCATAAATGTAGCCTTCATATCCACGTCATTTTTCAGGTTTAATGAGAGGACCTAACATGGGTTCCATCAAGGGTTTAGCCTAACTGTCTTGATCTAATAAATAAAACACTGGTTCATCTGATACGGGAAAATCTGAATGATATGGAAGTGCTGTAGACACATGGAATTACAGCTGGAAGCTAACCACTGACAATTATTTTGTGATACAAACTAAGCCTATGCACTTACTCAGAATATTCACCTCCAATAAAGGAAATGTAGAATTCCTATCCTTATTCCCAAGCTTGAGCTCTGAGTAGGTACCCATTCTAAATTTTTAGAAAGAGATTGAATTATGACTGAAAAAAATCATATTATGATTTACAGTAGTGATCCTTACTGTATGGTTCTTGAACCATTGGCATCAATATCAACTAAGAATGACAGGAAAGAGCTCATTGTCCCCCCCCCCCGGTACCGGGGATCAAACTCAGGACCTTGCGCTTATGCCACTGAGCTACACCCCCAGGCCCTGAAGAGCTCATTCTTTTTTTTTTTTT
>PVLD010011491.1:0-64985 GCA_004027595.1 Dinomys branickii
ACCTCCATCTGCAGCTCTCTCTTGCTGTTGTGCTCCAGTTCCCGTTTGTTCCTTGGCTGGATCCCTGGGAGTTGCTGTGGCTCTGATGTGGGTGCCGATGCACCCCACCGCTCCCCACTGGCAGCCGCCCACAGAGTGGAGAGGCAGGAGGCCATAGCCTCGAGGCAGGCATAGAGCTGGGTGTGGTAGGATGTGTACTAGCAGTGATCCTTAACCTTTCTTTTAAGCACAATGTAAAAAGCCCTTAAAATTTGTGATTAGTTTGTATGAGTACACTTAGCACATGCCAAGAGAATCATTGCCGTAAGAATGCATTTTAAATATAACTTTTCAAGAAGAGTGGCGGGTGGGTAACACAATTGTCTGGCACCATAAGGCTATTTCTATGAACAGAGTAATTAAAAAATTCAGTCAACATTTGCTTATTTTTTGATATCTTGCCAACAGTAAATGAGGCCCAGTTTCTTCCTGAATAGATAAAATGGAAAAGCTTGCCACTGTGTTTAGGAATAACACTGATTTTCTCTTTTATAATTCTTACAGATTAAAGAAAAAAAGGAAGAGGAAAATATAGTTTAAGTGAAGATTATTTTGTCTCTTTTATTGTTTTATTTCAGTTGATTTTTTAAATTACTCTTTATTTCCATCTGTCACGTACATCTGAACTCACAGCAGCTGCACAGAGCCATTTGTGCATGTGTAGACAGGCTTATGTCGCAGTGCAGAAGGCCCTTTATGGGAAACACTAGGCGACAAAGGGCATCCCTGAGTCAGTGTCTACCTCCCCTCTAAAAAGCGGGTATCTAGGAAATGATGTGCATTATTCACATGAATCTGAATATCCTCATTGTTTTGGGGTAACTAAATATTCACAGGCAGAGCAATGAAACTAGAATCTTACTCCATATCGTACACAAAAATCAATTCCAAGTGGGTTAAAAATTTAAATGTAAGCTGTGAAACTGCGAACCTACTAGAAGATACCAACATACAAAAACTGCGGCGGATGTTCCCTTGGTTTTTGGATATGATTCTCAAAATATCATGCAACAAAAGCAAAGACAGACAAATGAGATGAAGAGACAAGTTACAAAGTGGCATAAAATATTTCCCACTTAACATATGATTAGTCTTTAATATCTGAGACATATATGCAGTTTAAGCAACTTAATAGTAAAAAATCCAATAACACAAATTAAGGAAAGGCCTCATATAGCCACTTCTCAGAAGTCTAATAAATGCAAGCGAGTATATACCAAGTGCTCAGAAATTACTGATCACCAGGAAAGTGCAAAGCAAAACCCCTAAGAGATATCACTGACCCCAGCCAATAGCATCATCGTCAAAAGGACAAAATGTAACACAGTGATGGTGAAGACGTAGAGGAAAGGGAACCGATGCACACCGTAGATGGGAGTGAATAGGGGTGAACACATTTTCCTCAAAAACTAAGTATAAAAGCACTGTGTGATCCTATAGTCCCAGGACTGGATGGCTCTGGATGGATGGAGACCATATATATGAAATAAATAGGTCAAAAAATATCTGCATTCCTATGTTTATGGAAACGTTATTCATACTAGGCAATGCGCAGAATCAACCAAAGTGTCCAACAAGTGATGAATGGATAAGGAAAATACAGTAAATTTACGTAAGGGAATACTCTCCAAACTATAAACGAACAAAATAATGTCACTTTTTATAGCACTTATGAATTATGTAAAGTGAAAATTATCTAGGTACAGAAGGACAAATACCGCAGGACCTCAGGTGTGTAATCTAAACAAGTTGAACTCAGCAGTAAAGGGTAAAGTGGTGAAAGGCTGGCAAGAGGCGGGGGGATGCATGAGCAGGTGGGTGCTTGTGAGTGAAGGGGGCAACAGTTCAGTTAGGACAGTAAAGTTCAGCAGATCTATTGTAAAATGAGATCACTAGAGTTAGTAGCAAACTATCCTCCTGCAATTACTGTAGACAAAATTTATGTAAAGTAATGCATTTTAAATGGGCTTAATTAGCTCCTCTGTGTGTGTGTGTGTGTGTATGTGTATATATATATGTGTGTGTGTGTGTGTGTGTATATATATATATATATATATATATATAATATTTGTCAATCTGAAATAAGTAAAGCCTAAATGATACTACTAAATCAGAGAAGCACATGTCTATGACTCAAATCTTAATATTTGAAACTTTAGATCTTTGTAGAATTTTTCATGGAGGTTTCAGTCCATAATCAACTGGCTCCAAGATAGGGTGGCGTGGCACAGTTCAACAGAGCAGAAGCCAGCAAAAGCAACAAGAGCAACAGAGGGTGAGCAAGTCGCTTTTTCTCCTTACATTATACCTTGGCTAACTGCCCATACAATCTGTGTGCTTTCCTCTTTCACAAGCTCAGATGTTGGCAAAGTGAGGACCCTGGCCTCCTGCTAAGTCAATTAGTTAAGCTCCAGTTGACAGTGTATCAACCATTGCAGTGATTATATGTGTACAGCAGCAGTCAATGCTTCTGTGCCTACATTGTATCAGTTTTTCCCTAATGGAGAAAATCTTCATACACCATTTCCTTATTTCTCTGTACATCAAGCAATCTTTGTGTCTGTGTGTGTTTGATTAGGAATTCAGCAAATAATTTTCTCACTTCCTTATCACATTTATGTAGAATTATCTAACATTGAGTCTCTTTCAATGCCTTCAACAACATCTCCATCATTGAGCTGATTAGAAAAATCATTTACTTGATAATTAATTGGGTATTTGCTATTATATTTGAAAACAAGTAATGTATAACAGACGAGAAAATGCTGAGAGTGTTGTATTCCACTCAAGTCATTCTGAACTTAGAAACTTAGGAAATACGAGATAATTGTGTTTGGTTGTACATTCTCTTTCTTTGATTTTCTTCATTTAAACAATAAATACAAATAGCCAATCAAGCAAAAGCAACTCAATATTACTTGTATATATTTCATTAATGATATCAGAAAAGTATCAAGAATTTTAATGATAATAAGAAACTTGTTTAACGTGATTAGTACTAAATTGTCAGTTACATTCACAATGCCTTGGGGCTGGGGATACAGCTCAGGGGCACAGCGCCTGCCTGGCAGGTGCAAGGTCCTGAGATCAATTCCCGGTACCCACCCCCACCGAAGAAAACCAGCTCCACCGATGGAGCTATCACATGAAGGTTTTTTTTTAATACTTTAAATAAAATGGAAAATGAAAAAAATAAATAAAATGGAAAATGAATAATGGGGACAAATGAAAAAGAACACTGCATGTTATGCTGTGCATAGCACGAAATCAAGTTTTAGTAAAGATTTTACACTGAATGCGCTGATTGTAATTAAAACCTATGCAAAAGTAGGTGCAAATATGTTTATTAAATTAAAAATTTGTTAAATAATTTTGCAGTATATTCTATTGTAAAGATACATTCTTGAAATAATTTATACTAAGTATGTGAGAAATATAAATTTTATGATGCAGTAAAGTTATGCAAAACAAAGCATATGCTAGATAAAGAGATAAGATTCTAAATACTATGTCAAGAGTGAGAAATACCAAGTGACAATGGATGAATATGTTAACATTTATAGAGCTCATGGCTGTTCCATATCTATTTTAAAGAAATGACGATGAAAAAAATTAATCATTTTGCATACAAAAATGAGTATTTTATTGATTACACCATATTACTCATGACGTGGACTGGCCAATATCCCCATTTAAAGA
The DNA here is from genome assembly GCA_004027595.1 of Dinomys branickii. NCBI lineage: Eukaryota > Metazoa > Chordata > Mammalia > Rodentia > Dinomyidae > Dinomys > Dinomys branickii. The sequence goes on from PVLD010011491.1 coordinate 3,739, forward strand.
TAATTTCTTTTTATAACCTTAGAAATATGTTCATTTATTTTCAATGTAATTTTTTAAAAGGTAAAATAGCATTTCATGCATGATGCTCATTCACCCTGTTTTGTTTTTCCTTAGTGCTGCCATACCATTAATCACAAACTGGAGGGATTATTCACTAGAAATTTATTCTTTCACATTTCAGAAGGACAGAAATAAAAAAATAAAATAGCATCATCGACTTCTTACGGGGACTCTCAGGAAGAATCTTCTTTTAAGTTTCCGGCTGTTTCCACCAATCTTTCATGTCTTTTGATGTAGGCTCTGACCCAATTTCCCTTCTCAAACGACCTTGTTTACCATGTCTTTGTGTGCTCATGTGGCCTTCTCATGAGGACGTGAGACACTGGCTTTTCTGCTCACGTTTAACCAATATGACCCCATCTTATCTTTGTGTGTCTGCAGGGATCTGCTTCAAATAAGTTGACATTCTGAGGATACAGGAAGCCAATACTTCTGGGAAATGCTGTGACACTTTGTACATGTGCTTTCTAATATGAATGGATGCGATATTCATGTATGTGCATATAAATATTTTTTCAGGAGACAATGAAATCTATTTTGCTATTGAGTCCTTCACTACTTATATTAGTGTTAACCATTATAAAACAGCATAGAAATTTCAGAGAACTCTTAAGTGACTTTAGTGTAATAAACAAACAGAAGAATGCAAAGAAACACAATTTGACCAGTAGATGATGGTAAGATCAAGAGAGACAATGTCAACTATAGTAAAAAAAGAAAATTGAATCGATATTTTATAGCAAAGCAGAGTCATAGAGTTTAGTAATAAGCACTTTTAAAGCATCTGCTCTTCATCACTATTAGAAAGGGAAATTCTGGGTATTAAAGACTACAAAGGCATAGTTCGCTCTCTGAAGCTTTGGGTACTAAATCCTGAGATTCAAACACAGATTAAAACTATCAAAAACATGCCCCAAAGTGTGGCTTTACTATGTATAGGAATTTTGTGCTTATTTTTAAAATAATTTGTAATTACAAGAATTTGTATATATTAGGTATTTATGGGATAGCATAAGCGGTGTAGAGATTTAAAATATACAGGGAACACTGCATAGATTGAATACAATTACTAAGACACTTTATACAGGTAACTTCATTGTACACAGAGTTGGCCATGAGGGCAGTATAGGCATGAATGCCTGTGGATATTTAAAGGGGCTGTAGGCCATGGAAGGACCCTACATATATGGATATACCTGGATCATGCATATCATGATACAGACAGAAACTGGCTTCCCAGGTGGAAATCACTAGTAAAGACTCATATTTAGTTTTGTTAAGCTTAAAGTTGAAAAACTCAAAGAGAAAACAAATCTTGGCAGGTTCAAACATCTCTAGTATGAGAAGAGGATAAAAGTCCCAAGATTTCCAATGCAAAGGCCTAAACAGATGACAGAGAACGGGGTTCAGAGTTTCATGGCAATGGACAGTGTGTTACCAGAATGGTGAGGAGTTTCTTGAAAAAAAAAATACGGGAAGATGAAAAGAAAATTCTTGGAGGAATAATGTGATGTTTAAAAATTAAAGAGAAAAGTGAAGGGTAAATTACCAACTAAATAAAAAAGAACCCTGAAAGAGAGAAGTGATGATAAAATTGTATGTTTAGTTAGCGCAGCCTTTTCAGTAGCAGGGAATAAAACAGGTGCTTCATTTAAGTCCCCCTCTAAATTTCATCAGTCAGCTCCTTCTTAGAATTTTCTGCCTTTGCAAGGTGGCTCATTTTGGGCCATCACAGTCTGACTGTCAGTGTTAATGCTGTCAAATTTATTTTTGTTCAACAGCTATTAACCATACTTTCACATTTTTCTCAAGTGTGCATTTTTGTATATAATTTAAAGGTTTCCCAAGGTGTACATTCTTACTGAGAAAACAAGACTACATCTTTTACATGAAACATGGGATTGCAAGTTTGTCCATTTGTTTTACTTAAGAGTATGGTCTCAAGGGAGGGGCAAAGGAAGCAAGGGAAAAGAAAAAAATGAGCAAAGGATGGAATGGAAACAAAGCTTTGTAAGTGAGGGGAGGAAGAGGTTGAAAGGAGGGGAAGGGAACAGGAAAGAAAGAGGAAAAAAGACATTTCTGGGGAAATGTTTGCACCATGAATCCACATGCTTAAGTGAAATAAATTGGACATATGTGTGCATACCTCATTGTTTCTTTGGTGTGAGAAACGGAAAGTGGAAATAAGGGCCAAAATGTATAAGAGGTGTTGTGACATAGAATGAAAATGTTCAAATAGGGAGGCGAGCAAGAAGGAAGGAGGAAAGAAGGGAAAAGTAAAAAAAAATGAGAAAAGAAGTAATGTGACATAGAATGAAAATGTTCAAATAGGGAGGCGAGCAAGAAGGAAGGAGGAAAGAAGGGAAAAGTAAAAAAAAATGAGAAAAGAAGTAAAAAACGGAAAGGAAGCTTTTCTCACAGGGAAGGGGAAGAGGGGGTGAAGGGAAGGTAAAGGAATGGATGAAAAAACTAGTCATATCACGTTCACCTACAAATTTTCTATGACAAATGGGATCATTATACACATTTAAAATCGACCAATAAATATGATTGGAAGGAAAACGAGATACATCAGGAGCAGGTGCAAATGCCCTGTGATGAATGCGATTGTTATGTACATCTGAATGGTACCTATAAGCTTAATAACCATCCCCATAATAAAGCACAGGATTCCAGAGGTTAGATGGTTTTGCTTTTCCAAATAATAAAATTTTGTGTCTCAAACCTCATCATGAGTACAGAATTGCTTTTGCGGATGAATGTATGATACTTTAAAAATATATTAAACTGGCATGTTTATGAAGAAACTTTATTTCAATTTAATTAACTCACACAAATTTAGTTTTTACTAGAAAACTAATGTTGCTTTATCACTTAGTCTTTTAGCATAACTTCATTCTTACAGTGAGAAGAATTCGTAGACAATGCAAATTTGCAATTTTAGGGCAGTCTGGTTACAGCTTTGTGTGACATACATATTAAAGCTAAATTTTACTTTCTTATTTGGCATTTTAGAAATTGAGAAATATTTATTCACATTAGCACTTGGAGATGAACTTTGCATAAATAATCAAGTTATGGATGATTATTATTGGATTTAAAATAATGAGCCATTAAATTTAAGGATATAAGAATATTATAAATGAAGTCCATCTTGCCATGTTTTGTTTTTCCATCTTGTTTTATGTCCTACCTTGTAACCTATTACTTATATCTATCTCCTTATGACAATGCTGTAGTTAACTAGATTATATGTACAAGTTGATCTCTATATAAAACATAAGGTACACAGATGAATAACGCAAAACTTCTGTTTTAATCAAATTGAAAGCTCTGTCTACATCTTACAAGCATTAATGAGCTTTATGAACCCATTCGGAATATAATTCCCTTCATGCTTGAAAGGAGTTTTCTGACAGTACATATTCATTCATTCTATCAAATAGTTGGTTAAAAGCACCTGAATGCCTTCTATGAGTTAGGCCAACACATCAGTAGAGTGACTGGGCATAAGGCAAGCTTTTCACATCTTTTATACGGAATGACACAGCTAATTTTATGCTCTTCAGAATTTGAATTTGTTTTTCAATACTACGATACATCTTCACCTGTAATTGTCAATTCTGCTCCATAATAAGTATCATCAATAGGATATTTACTAGGCTTAATCACCACGACTTTCTCTAGATATACGATCCATATGCAATGTATATTTTACTAACTTTGCATGTCTTTTTAAATCTGTAAGTGATTTCCTAATATTAAATCTTATATATTGGTATAGGTTAAGTTTTCATATCTGTTGAAAATCAAATGGTTTTTGCTTTGTTTGTTTGGTTTTCCTTCTTTTTTTTTTTTTTTGGTCTTGTTTTCGCTGTAGAGTGATTAAAGATTGAGAAAAATAAATGTACACTACTATCCTGAAGAAAGGTAAGTGAAACAGTTCATTGTTAGCTCTTTCTTTACAAGCTTGTGTGATTTGACACATCATCAAGCATGGGTTACTTCTGAAGCATTCAAATTGGAAGTTGTAATTCAAGTCATTCCTAGTCGATGAGAGTCTATTGGTGCAATTTAGCAGCACGTAACTGCTATATAGGTAGAGCAACAATGTTTAGATTGATTTTTTAAAACAAATTTTATCCTTTTGCCCTCTACTGGAAGAGATAAAATATTCATGATAGTAGTTTCAAGGAAAAAGTACTTATGAGAAAGAAAATAAAGGAGGAAATATATATATATATATATATATATATATATATATATATATATATATAGGAGCAGTTACATTTGACATTTTGAAAACCACACTATGTTTTCGTGGAAGCAATGTCACATAAGAACAGCTGAGGAAAATCTGAATCAGCATGAAAAAGGACATGTTAAGGGTTACTGAACACTATTCTTTTGCAAAGAAATAGGACAAGGCTACTTACCACGGGTGTTTCTGTAATTCTGATGCATTAGCGACGTTTGTCGTGCTCAGTGGTCCTCAGAGGGGCTCCACCACCTGTGTGCAAAGCAGCCCACCGTGAACACAGACGTTTGTTGTGAAACACGTACTCTATAATAATAAAGGTTAAAACTTACTTGTGATTAAATTACATCGTTTTGTTAAATAAAACTCTGCCCTCAACAGTTTTTCTTAAAAAAAAATAAGCATGATATGATAAATAGTTAACCACTGAGAGAGAAAAAAGTTTAGGGAAAAGGCACAGAAATTGTGTAAATTATAGTATAGATGAAGGAATCTTCTAATACTGAAATTATATCTAACATTTAAATCAACTTATATACTGCAAGCCTGGCAGTATGTTAGTGTCTGAGATTAAAATCTAGTACTCTTGATCCTAGTCAATTACATGATATTCTTTGAGAATATCCAAGTGATATTTTTCCACGTTCAAATATTTAGCCAGTTCAGAGGGTTAATAATGAATGAAAAATACATGATTTTTAAAAACCACATACTGTTGTTTAAAATATCCATGTGAAGTGTTTGCATTTGCAGATAACATAAATAAAAGCATGGTTAAGAATGCTGTAAATATTTAAATGAATAATGTATTACTATAAAAGACACATTGGCATTAATTTCCTTGAAAATAATACTCTTCCTTTAAAAAATAGTAATCACATAGACCTTATTACTTTCTGGAGCATTTACAGTTCAAATTTACAGTAATTTCTACCAAATAAAAATATTGCAATGTATTCTAACCCACCTTATTCACAAATCTGGCATCATGCAACTTCTGCCTCTTCTGCAAGATAAAAATGAGTACCAAAGGTGAATTATTCAAAGTCATTCATGACATCCAGGCAGTTAAAACAGTGCAATTGAAGATACACATGATAAAAAATTTTGAGGACTCTTTCAGAAAATGGCAAGCATGATGGAGTAAATGTATTTGAAGTGAGAGGGGATATTTTTAAGGGGATTAATGGCAAAATGGCCTTTAATATACAAATTTTTAATTTAAATATTCATTGTATATCTTAATCACATTAATATAATGTGATGCTCACGAAACTATTGCTTAATAATCAGCAGAGCTAAAATGCATTATTGTTTTACTCATTCTAAAATATTAAACTGGTACCCTAATTATTAATATTTTAACTCAATTTGATTCCAAATAAATGATTTCAAAACTAAAATTGCTAAAATTGCTGAAGTTTGATGGTAGAGGAGTGACAATTTTGATTGAATTTTTAAAAAATCAAATAAATCTGCAATTGTATAGTTCAACTGGTAGACTCACTTATTTCAAGAGAAATTAAATATATGCCCATACATCAATTCCCCACCTCCCACTATAGCTCAGAATTTTCCTCTTTTTTAAGCTGCACAATTTAGTATCAAGGGAAGAGCATGGCCATACAAATTATCAATTTATCTTAGATATTGCTTGCATGGCGCATACCATTCCTGGCACATTGTAAGAATTCAACATATCATGTAATGAAAAGTTAAGTAAGGGCATGTGTATGTCAACTTCTGCACCCAGATCATATATTTTTTGTCTTCTTGAGACAGGGTCTCACTGTGCAGTTTGGCTGGCCTGCAGCTCACTTTGTAGCCTAGGCTGGCCTTGCAACAATCCTCCTGTCTCAGCCTCCCAGGTGCTGGGATTACAGGTGTGCACCACCATGCCCAGCTCAGACCACAGTATAAATACTCTCCTAATGAAATGAGTATTTCTTGACAGATCTGACTAATTACTTTCTATCTAGGATTCCATTGATTATAAAAATAATATCAAATTTGAAATTTGGTCCCAAGATACCTTGAACACTCACTATTAATAATTATAAGAGACATCAATGGCTACTAATACTAAAGCCCAGTCTTTTGAAATATAACTCCTTACTTTAGGGAAAAACAATCATTTTTATTAATATAGGCCTTTTATTTGTAGCATAGGATACATTTTTACCATTTAGGTGCCTACTGAAGAGTGTTCTGCAATGCCAGTTTGAAAAGCTTTTTAATTACTTTTACCCAACCAATTACAATATGCAGGTTTCACAACCAAGACAAAGAAAGATCTGTTTGTTCACATGAAACATTATTGACAGATGTAATCAATTTCATGTTTAAAGGTGATCTTATGAGGTTATTTTTAAAAACAACAGATGAGAGAAAATTTCAAATAACATTTTGTGCTAAGTAAATTCAGACTTAGAAATAGAAAACTTTCAAGATACACTTGGTAATGTTTTATAATTCCGAAGGGAAGAAAACTGGACGCTCATTCATTCAGGCAGGGAGAATAGAAAAGGAGATGCACTGCCTTCAGAGAAACAAAATTAGATTTTTAGTCAGACCTTTTATTTTTAACCCTAACTGCCAGGAGACAATGTATAAAATCTTACAGATCTCTGAGAGAAAAACTAAGACCACATATTTTCGTCTAATTAAATTACTATTCATGTTTCAAAGCAACAAAAAAGAGACTTCTATGTCAGCAAGGTCACAGCAAGATCACTAAAGTTCCTTTTTGAAAAACACTTTTGACAAGATTACCCAAAATAAATTACCCTAAAAATTCCAGAATAGCTAAGTGATTAATAACACAGTACTAAAGGTGAACATCAAAATCAGGTTAGAGGGTAGGGCACAAAATCTGTGTACCTAAGTGTTAGCTACTATTTAAATAATGGAAGTTGCAATAGTAAAAATGATGAACATAACATTGGGATTTATGGTTATGATAATGGCAATCTAGGAATCTTAGAACAATATTCACTAGCTTTTGCATATAAATGTCTTGAGACTGTGAAACAAATTGACAATAGTCAATGTTTTTACTTAACTACAATAGACACAATTCAGTCATGAAATTTTCGTCTAAGAGCCCACAGACAAAAGGAATCTAGGGAGATAAGAGCTGTGTTGGGCCTGGAGACGGTTATCCTAGATGGGATTTCTGACTGGTTGTGCTACTGCATTGCTGGCCATGAAAAGCACACGAAGCAAAAGCTAGAGAATAGGTTCGCAAGATGTATACAATTCCAGTTTTTACAATTTATTTTCATGAACATATGCTTGCAATGAACAACAATTACATTTATTGTGAGGAATTGGTACCCGTGACACATTTTAAGTATTTATACAACCCCCAACCTCTCTCTGTCCCCTTCCCTCTTGTTAAAGCTCTCCTGTTTGTTTTTTTTAAATTTTACTCTTGCTTTAATTTACTCCAGTTTTAACTAGTATCCTAAAGGCTGCCAGTGTACTAAAGTAGTGAAAATGAATCAGGATTAAATTAATTACCATATGTAGAATGCCTGTCACTCACCTGAATGACTTAGAAAAATTCAAACTATGAACTCAAAGTAACTCAGGATTTTGACTAAACCCACTGCTCTGGGGAAAGCAATAGCAATCAATCGAAGAAGAAAATGTGATTCAATTATTGTAACAACACCAAAAACAGTTGTTTGTATATATTTTTCACCTATGCTCAATGATATTCATGAAAATGAAAACACTGTGAAAGAATGCACACTGACCCAAAATTAAAAAAAATAAATAAAAAATGTGTGTAAGCAAGTTTTATTGTTCAAAGGGTTATAGTCAGGCTCAGAAACTGCTACAACTATTAGGTAGAGTGAAACCACACAGAAATTCTAAAACTGAAAATATGAGAAAGAAAAAGAAAAATTCAATAAATAAAAAGTAAATGAGTAAAGATAAACACAGATGAGTAAAGATTCCATGAATAAAAAAATTCAATAAATAAAAAACAACTGAGTAATGGAAAGCAAATAGGTAAAGATTAAATACAAATGAGTAAAGATAGAGTTAATTGGAAGTGATAGCATTGGAAATGAACCAAAAATTTAGATTATATAAAATTACATAAATGTATATTTAGCCTGTTGTGCATCAGACAAATGACTAATACCTAGAACATATACAGAATTGAAAAAATAGGAATCCCCAAATTTACAGACTCAATGCAAAAAATGGGCATTTGAGATGAGTATATCCTTCTCAGAGGAAAAAATATAAATGGCAAATAAATATATGAACAAATATTCAACATCACCGATCATTCTAGTGGTACAAATGAAAACAGTGCTGAGAGTCAATCACACTGCAGAAGAAAGGGCTATTATCAAGAAATCAACTAATAACACATGCTGGAGGGGCTGTGAGGGAAAAGGAGCCTTCTCTATGCTTGGTTGGAGTACAGAATGGCGCAACCGCTGCAGAAACCAGGGCAGAGATTCCTTAAAATACTAGGACTAGAGGTCCCATTCTTCCCAGCTATCCCCCTTCTTGGAATTTTCCTAAAAGCGGGAAAGATACCATTGCACAGGGATATATATGCTCCCTGGTTTATAGCAGCACAGTTTATAATAGCTGCATCTTGAAAACAGCCCAAATGCCCATCAAGCAATGAATGGAAAAAAAGAGAAGTTTTTTTTTTTTAATACAATGGAGAAATGCTCAACTATAAAAGAAGGATAAACTGGAGACATTTCTAACTGAACAAATGCAACTTAAGACCATACACTTAAGTGAACTAAATTGGACACACGTGTGTAAATATTGCATCGTTCTCTGGTGTGAGAAACCGAGAGTGTAAATAAGGGCCAATGTACTTATAAGGTATCGTGACATAGGAAGATATTCTTCAAAGAAAGGGGTACTAGGGAGGGAGGATGGGTAAAGGAAGGAAGGGAAAAGAAAAAAGATATAAAGGATAAATCAGAAGCAAAGTTTTGTAAATAAGATGGGGAAGAAGTTTGAAGGGAGAGAAGAGGATTGGGAAAAAATAGGAATCAAGATAGATCATATACAGGTACAAATTCCTAAGATGAATATTATCATTATGTATATCAAACTGCACCAATAATTTAATAAAAATTAATGATGATAATCATAATCTGTGACTACTGGTGACAAGATCTTGTATTTATTGCATGTACTCTATGTCCCAGGCACTGTTTCAAGTTTTTACCTGGATTAATTCGTACAGAAACTTATTACACAGATAATGAACAAAGACACAGAGAAGTGAAGCTAGAATATTGTGACACTGGGGAAGCACATCATATTCATTTTGTGGTTTAATATATCTTCAGGGGATAGGTACTCCGGTTTGAGATAAAATGTGCTGAGTGAAATTCAGCAAGCTGTATGCCGCTACCACCCTTCTGTAAAGCCCTTCTGAGCATTAATTTGTACTTCTGAAAATGGATAAGGATAAATATCTTAAAGACTTTTCTAGAACTAATCTATTATTTTGGAAATTTGAAATTATCAGTAAATATAATGAAAACTATATGAGCTCATCATTACTGCTTTCAATTTTCAATGAAGAAAATTGGTAGCATTCAGTCCTCTTAAAATAATAATGACCTTTACAAACGAAAACATTTAAAAGTCACAGGAAATAATAATCGTTAATCTCCATTGAAGGATAAAGGTGAAAATGTGAATAGAATAGGAAAAACTATTTGAAGAAATAATTGATAAGAATTTTCTAAAATAATGAAATATATAATATTACATTTTTAGGAATGCCAAATTTCCAATATAAAAATTCAGAGAACCATAAAATAATAGAAGAAAAGTTTACTAGTTTCGCTGTGCTCCAGGAATTTTCTAGTTTCCCAAGAATTATCAAAACTACTTTTTAAAAATGATGATAACATTTTAAAATTTTAGATATACTATTTTGACAAAGTATTCCAACAGCAGACACATCCTCATACAAATCCTGTGAGTATTCACTGAGAAAGAAATAAATGATAAAGAGAAAAATTAACCAGATCTTTTCTAGGCTGTAGGGATGAGTATAAAGCAACAAAATGATAAACATAAAGTTTAACAAAGCAACAGTATCCTGTGTACATAAATTATTCAATACAGCTGTGATTTGTACACAATTGTAAATTCACTTGAGTTAGTATAATAGAATTAAGGTTCTTATTGCTCTAGAAAAAATAGTAAAAGTATTAACTATTATTAAATTTTGATAAGCCAGTATGCATTTTGTAATTTCTAGTAAATCACCTCAAAGGAAAGTAAATGAATGCATTAATTTCTAAACCCTGGGAGGCAAAATTAATGATACAGAAACAGGTCATTCTTACAAAGCCATGAGAACAGGGAAAAGGAAATGAACAGGTAGGGTGAGCGAAAACATGTAATGTGTAGGTTTGAGGTTTCACAGTCACAGTAATCACCGACAGCAAACTGTGACTAGGGAAATGGTACCCGGGAGTTTGTGCACTACTGAGGATGCTTCCTTTAGCTGCTTATTAAATATTCAGATGTGTATTTCTTAATTAGTATATAAGCAATATTAATATTTCATCCATATTTCTCAGTACACATTTTTAAAGTAATTGAAAATGAAGCTTGATCTTGCTGAATGGAAGGAACTCCTGCTTTGCACACTGACTTCCAAGCCGCTGGTTATTTCACACATTAGAGAAAGCTTTGAGAAAGAAAACAGTGGACCTACAAAGGTGTTTGGAAGTGTTTGTTATGAAAATAAAAAAGCACATAATTTATGAAAGCCAATTCAAATAAATGGCACAAGATAGAAAAATATTACTTCCAACATACAAAATAAATTATTCTTCACGCAAAAGCAGTTAAATGTTTCCTGTAGGATACTAAACCAATTGTTTCTAAAGGACAAACATGTCCTCACCAGTCAAATCTTTGAAATGTTAGAAAGATATAAATCTTGGAAACATTTGACGAAGAAAATCAAATTTAGAGGAGTTGATGAGATGTATCTGTGAAAAGAAAATTCCATACTGAAGGCTTATGAGAAAAGAATTTGACTGATAGTATAAGGCACTTCTGGTTAGCCATTATAAGAATAAAGGAAGCTGGGCATGGTGGCATCTGCCTGCAATCCCAGCTCTCAGGAAATTGAGGCAGGAGGATCACTGCAAGATCCAGACCAGCCTGGGCTACAAAGTGAGCTCTACGCCAGCCTGAACGGCGTAGCAGGACCCTCTCTCAAAAAAAAAAAAGTATGAAATAAAGAAAAAATGAGGGAAATAGACTTTTTAAATAATTTTGTAATATGTTTCTAGTGAATTTATGATAATGCAATCAATGTTTTAGACTTGGATCCTTTTGCAAATTAAGTATGTAGACTTTTAAACAGAATTCAGACTATTGTTCTAAATTCTGGAGATGAAGGATGTTTGGTATCAGGAATCCATTACAATTTTTAAAATTGTGGGACCACATATTGATTTATCTAGGTTACAGATGTACTTATTGTATTAAAATTAAATCTAAGAATGTGAAATATAGTTATTTGTTTTAAAATAATGGTGATAAACTTACCACATGTTACTATAAATAACATGAAAAGTAGTCAACTTTCCAAAACAAAACAGTAAAAGTATTATCACGTTAACTGAAGAGTGATGTTACTCCACATTATCTGTTTTTGTTCTGTAATACCTAGTATTTGATTTAATAGAATACATTTAGATTATCATATGTAATTCAGCATTTAATCTATTAAAATATGCTATTGATTTAAAAGTGTATAAAGCAAAATTTATATCAAGAGATGAATAGTTGGAAAGGAAAAATATTTTAGTAACATTTCTAGGTAATTGTAGAACGTCCACCTTGTTGCTACATTGTTAATCAATATATGATACTTTCTTGAAAATTAGTTGTAAAGTGAAGTACAAAACACTATCTATGAACCCTTTCACCTTTTCTTTAAATATGGGATTTTCTTTAAAAATTCAATGGTTACCCCTTAATTAAAGTATTTTTTATTTTTTACCAATCAATGAATTTACATCATTCTGTAGACATTTAGGAAATAGATTTTCACTAAATTATGCAGATTTTTACAATCTTGGTACATTTCATCAAATGAATAAATCATCTTTAATTTCATTATCAATTTAATAACAACCAAACAAGACATTTTAGGAGTTTAGACAGCAGTTTGGCTTTTAGCAGCCCACAGCCTTTTCAAAAATTGTAATTTTCAAGCCAAAGTTTTAATTTTATCATTGACATCACGTACTTTATTTTACTTTTGACAAACTCAGTTTTTTCACTTTACTTCATCTTTTGCTACCCAGTAAATGCCACTTAGGAGGCATGTGGTAAGAAATTTAGAATACTTTTGACTGTGTTATTTCTCTTATCCTATGAACAAATTCATCAGTAAATCCTGTTTATGATTCTTTTAAACATATCATAAAGCTAAGAACTTATTACCTCACTTCTACCCTCTTGGTTCAAACCATTATTTCAGGTCTTGATTACTAGAGAATTTTTCCAGGTGATTTTGACCACATGCAGTGGTTTAGCTACTTTTTCAAAAATGTAATTTAAGTTATGTCCCAATTTTGTTCAGAATTTTCGCATGTAGAGCAAAATCCATATTGCTTACAAAGGTAAATCAATTACCATTGGCTCCAAAACCATTCTTTTATGCTCTACTTGTGATACTGGAACGATTTTTTTTTTTTTTAATCAGTGTCATGTTGTTAAACTTCCATTGGTAGAAATTTCTAGAGCAACCTGAGAAAAGGATGGATCTTTTCCCTAATTCCTACTGTAAGGAATTCTCTCTTTTCTGTAGGCTAATGTCCTGCAAATGAGGAAGGAAAAAGTTCAGTAACACAGCAGTGGGGGAAAAACCCAGTACAGTTTATTAGACAGCAAAAGCAAAGCTTTTGCCCTTCCGGAGGGAAGCCAAGGCAGAATGCTGAGGAGTGAGCCCAGTTCGGGGGTTTATTTGCATTTTGGGAGGCTATGTGAGCGCGCTTGCGAAAATGAGACAATGAATTATTGTGGTTCTGCTTTTCCCTGGGCTCTGACCTCAGGGGAATTAGGTCAGCTCCCAACTACTCATCTCAGTTTCCTCAGGCCCTCATCCTTTGACACTATGTGTTTGCTGTTTTAGGCTAGACCTCTGATGTCAGAATCGGACTTCACCTGCCCTTTAGCTTCCTAGTGCGGACCGCAGGGAGCCTACATCCCTTTGAGTTTTAATTTACCCAAATCCTATTTTGGTTTATTCCGGTGTCCCTGCTAGAGGGCCCTTGCTTGACCGTGTCCTCATCTCACTGTGAGCACCTCTTATGGTGCACGTTGGCTGCATCAGTCCAGGTTCTCTAGAGAAACACTACCAATATAACGATGTATTTATGTGAAAGGTGATTTACTAGATTGGCCCACATAATAACGGAGGCTGAAAAATTCCATGATGACTATTAGGGAGCTGAAGAGAGAGAGAAGCTTCAGCTTCCCAACAAAAATTCGGCTCTTAGACTAGGGTTTTTGCAACTACGGAGAGGGACATTTATGCACGTCCACATTCTCAAGCACCTGGAATTTGATGTCCAAAGGATGGAAGCAACAGAACATACAACTAGTTTGGAAGGAAATGTTAGAGACATGTAGCACATTCCACTCTTCTTCCTGTTTCATACAAGATCCGGGCCGCGGATACAGCTCAGCGGCTCAAGCGCCTGTCTGCTCAATTCCCGGTACAAATAAAAACAAAGAAAAGCAAAACAAACAAACAAAACTAGTAACATCTAATTTGCGTGAATAACACCACCTATATCCAGAGCTCATCTTCCCAGTCGGTACAGTGACCCACATGTTAATGTTCTCTGGAAATACCTGTACACACGTGCCCATAACTCATGACTGCCTGATTCTTGATGCATCATCCTCCAATCCTGTCAATTTGGTAACCAAAATTAACCAACACAGGGGCCAAGAGCAGACACCTCTTTTCTGAGGGGAGCTTCCGGTTGCTCCCTATAGACAGCCATGCTTATCTGGAAGGTCACAACACCCTCTCCAAAAAGTTTTTCATCTCATTTATGATGGGTGGATGAATCTTCTAGATTTATTCCCTCCTTGATTTCTTCTCTAAAATAATAGAGGAAGCAGCGAAAGATTCCCATGTACGCTATCATAATGTTTGGAGTTCTCTTGTCCCTTCAGTCCATAATCCTTTACAATAATTAACAATTATTTACATTAACTTTACCCTAGTGGAACTGCTATGTGATTTCAGTCTCTGCTTGGAAGATGAGTGGCAGGAATGTCTTTCAAAGCCCTATACCATTTAATCTCTGGCTCTGCTCTGCAGCACTTGCTGCCATTCCTCTCCTCGCTTATTTTACTCTGCAACACTAAAGAACATATTATTCCTTAAACATAAAATCAAATTTTGTTTTGCATCTTCCCTAGTATATTCTTACAGTTCCTTAAATGTCTCAAGAAGGAGTCTTTCCCCATCTTACATACAAATCCCATTACACTCCCTTGCTTCCTGCAATTACATTACTTTTTATCAAAATTCTTGACACTATATGACATATAACTATTTGTTTCTTTGTTTACACTATTAGTCTTCCAGGTAGAACTTAACACCCATATAAACGGAGAGCACATTTTGTTTCTCATTAATATTGTGCCTAAAGGCAGGCATATATTTTCTAACACATAGTAGACACCAGTTAGATGGTGACTGAATTAGTAAACAAACTTATTTACTTTCTAGATGTGAAAAAAGGCTCAGATGTGTAAATAACAAGGAAGTGTAGCATTCATGTAGTAGTGTAAGGAGTTCAGAGGAAAAATGTAAGTTTAAAGCAATGTTTTGCTACCTGCTACTAGCACCATTTAGGTATATGTCTTCAATGCACAGTACCTCACTTTCCTTATTTGCTAAATGGAGATCATAATAGTAACCAAGTTACACTATAAAAAGAGAGCAAATAAAATTTCATAACATGCTTAGTACAGTATTTGACAAACATTAACAATTCTATATATTTAATTATTTTATAGCTACCTACAGTTTAAAAACTACAAATAAGAATTATCATTTTTCAAGGGAAAGGAAGATGAACATTCTAAAATGTTCAAACAAGAACTTGTTTAAAAATAACTATTCATAGCAAGTTGATAAAAAAAAAAATTGATCCTAAAAACAAGATGACCTGCGTATGGTTGAGGATGTTAAGGAAATAATATTTTACAATGCAGTTGAAGTAACCATGCAACAGAGGATACAGTGCTTTATTTTCCTTTGATAGGATTATGGCATGGGGGGTACATAGGGACTAGATCCATCAGAGGCACACATGAATATATCAATTGATAAAGGAGTGTATTCAAATACAAATGGATTTTTTGAAACTATTAAAACAAAAATCAAGTGTTCTATGAAACTCAAGAAAGAATGATTATATAAGGAACCTTCTTAGAAATCTTGAAGAAATACTGATTTTTATTAAAACATATTAGCATCTTTTCCTAAATATGAGTCTGTAAATCAGGTTTTTATTGTAAAAGAAAAAGTGAGCATTATAATTTTGTATCTAGTTTCTATAAATTGAGGAAAATATTTAATGTTAAACACTAAAATTTTTCAAGCAGTTTTACCATTGTAAATATTTTTATATGCTTTCAAAATAATTTGCATTTTATTTTGGTCAAATATTTATTAGAAGTATCTTAAATCCATGACTTTGATAGTTTTACCTCTTAGAAGTAAATACAGATGAGGTGATCAAGAGCCCTAGAGAAATTTTACTGTACTGACAATGTTTATGACATTGCAGGTGTCCACCACTTCACAGAGTAAATGCAACAGAAATTTTATATAATTATCTTATTAAGTCAGATTACACTTGAGCTAATTGAAAACACTTATGTGTACTAAATTGTAAAGTTAAAAAACAGATTAATTAAAAGGTGATTATTTTCAATGTGAAATGAATCCTCTGAAGTGAAAATGATTCATTGAATTGAACTCCTATTGTTTTAAAATTTCTTAGTTACTCAGAAGTAGAAAGACTAGCATTAATTTAAAGAATAAGGGCTACTGTAACATAAAAATAGATATAAAATAATTCAATCAGTAAAATCACACTTGAATTCATAAAATATAATATTAGTTTGAGATTTCTCTAAACATGGGGACATAATTTGACTTTTTCTCTTATGTTTGTCCTGGTCTGCTTGCTGTATGAAATCTTTCCACAGTCTTGTTCACTAAGTAAAATGTGCATTGGTAAAAAATGGAACACATATTGTAATTTTACAATTTCCCTTAATATGGTAGTCTCAGTTCTTGACAAATATTCATATTCATATTTCAATTTATTTATATCACAGTGATACTGATGTGCTGTGTGACTCACTGACACTTCTCTTTTTCCCCATGTTACTAAAAATCCATGTATGAATCATGCCTTGGATCCATAAAGGATGAAGAATAAATTCATAAAATGAGAAAATCATAACAGTTTGTTTGGAAATAATAAGAAAGTTTATAATGAGGTTAGTATGAGGAGATTCTGAGAAGAAAGTCTAATCGAGAGTCTCTTTCTTGATCTTACATGTACAACTCTAATCCCAGCAGAGTTTTGCAAGATGAACAAATTTTAGGCATCTGCTGCACAATGTAGTGTTTAGTTAGCACAGTTGTATTACATACAGTACAGTGCTTAAGAGGAGCACAGCACTTTAAAAAGCTCCCATTGTATTTTTACCTCAAGTAAAATGAAAACTAGGAAATATAAGCAATAAAAGGTAACAAAGAACTTTTAGTGGTGATGGATATGTTTACTACCTCGATTATGTTGGTTACTTCACAACTATACATGTATTTCTGAATTTATCAAATTATATTCAGCAATATCTGCAGTTATTACATTTCACTTGTAACTCAGGAAAGTTAAACTATTAAAGAAATAACGTTCTCATCTCCCTGTGGGTGGAGAGCCGGTAAGGGACGGAGAGGGTTGCTGCTTCTTGCTAGTCTCTTGCAGCCTCTACCTGCCCTGCCATGAACTCTTTCTCCTCTGTGAGGTCTCTTGGCCCTTCCACCCTGCCCAAAATGACCTGAAACCTAAAAACTATGAGCTGATAAACCTTTCCTCCTTTAACTGTGGGTGTCAGGTATTTTGTCTCAGCGACAGGAGAAAAAGTAACTAAGACAGTCAATCAGCTGCCACACAGGGTGTAAGGATTTTTCAGGTCAAGCATTTAACCCACACCCTTCTGTGCTCCAGGTCCCCATAGATACCACTCACCTCTTGCCGCTGAGTGTTACTCTGTTTTCTTTTGCAGTATGAGCACCTGCCTCATTCCTACCCCTGTGTATACACAATCTCCAAGGGTTTTTTCAGATTGTAATATCACACTTCTCTAAACACTACTTCGATCACATTCTAGTTTTGAATCATCCATCTGTTTCCGCTCCTGGCCTGAATGACTGCTGTTTCTTTTTCTTTATAGGATTTGCTCTCTGCTGCCCCCAGCCTCCCACAGGAGTAGATTTCCAAATGCCACAAGAGTGTTCTGGCATAACGTGCACTTCTTCACTGCAATCATCTGCTTAAAATCGTCATTCCTCAAAATTTTACCTTAAGTCCATTCTATTACGTTAAATTTAAAGGATGTATTATCATAGTAAAATACACCATAATCATGTTCACATAGCAATTTTCAAGAATAGATTTATTAGAAATTATTTATTGAAAACTTTTTAACCACTGATAATATCACATATTCTCTCATTTACCTGAAATCTGTAATGTGTGTAAAACAAAAAATTTACATGGTATAAATTTAAAATATATTAACCTTAAATATCACACAAACTTAGACTACAAGGAATTTGTACTTGGGTAGAGCACATAATTATCTTAATTTCTAAAACCAGTGTATTATTATGTTTAAAATGTTAGTGGCCTTTTCCATATACTCATAATAAAATCTAACATTTTCTGGAATGAGAGTATATATTTCAAAAACAATTGTTAAAACAAATAAATCATAATAGTATTAATATATGTTCAATAACTTGCATGCAATTTTTAAAGAATGGAAGATCCATGCAGAAAAATTACATATGATGTGTGAAGCCCTTCCTGAGATACAAAATTTAAAATATAAAATGAAAAGTGTAGTATATCTATTCATTTCTCATTACGTGTAATTTATATCTGGTACTTTTCCATTAGTAATGATACTAACATTTCATAAATATCTTATAAAATGATAAATATTATCAAAAAGTCTAATCTTTGGTTCAAAACACAAGAAATCTACACTCCATTGGCATAGCAGGCAGGCCTAGAAATGTTTTAACTTTCTTTAAACATAATTAGCAATCTTTCTATGCATATTGAATGTAAAACAAACCAAAACAGAAGAACCAAAATAAAACATAAAATCATAATTAGTTTGGTTGAATAAGGTTATTCTGGATGAAATCTTGCTTACTATCTCTCATTAAATAAATATTTGTGTTTTCTCACAATTTAAATTAGTACTGAAGTTTACATATTTTATCAGTATTTCTTAAATGTTTGGTCAAATCTTTTTTTTTTTTTTTTTTTTTTTTTTCGGTACTGGGGATTGAACTCAGGACCCTGCACTTGCTAGGCAGGCGCTTATTCCACTGAGCTATATCCCCAGCTCCTGTTTGGTCAAATCTAAACGTGCCTGCATATGCAAGTAGTGCTTGTAAACTAACGTACATTGGTTTTGAATTTGCAATACATTTTTATTTTTATTACTATATGTTTGTAGTACATACATCAATATCTTCACCATATGGAATTGTACATGCAGAATTTCAAAATGAAAATAGTATAACATGTTCTTTGATTGTGTGGCCAAACATATAAAACTTCAAAAGGCTATATAATGAGCATTTCTTATCTCAGGTTGAGGAGCCATATAAGCCCAAGGCAATATTGTTGCACACAGAATAACCAGCCAAGCAAACTAAAAAGTCTTGTCTTTAAGATTTAACCAGGCCAGGAGAGGAAGGGGCAGGGATTACAGAAAAATATAAGAAAATTTTTGTAAAGGGTTCATTATTTATTTGAATTCAGGAAATATATTTTTGACACTTGAAAGTAGGAAGGACAGTTATTTTATCATGATCATTATAATATTACTATGATGTTTATCGGTGTGTAATACCACTAAAATGTACAGAAATGGAAATATGCAGTATATTTGCCCAAAAAAAATCATTACATATTTCCTGACCTCGTGCCTACTTTGCAGCGGTTTCAGTGTCAAGACCCTTGGTATTGCCCTGTCATTTTCCATGGTGTCTCATTTCTCAGCACTATGCCTCCGTGGAGCAAAAGGAGGATGAGAGTTTAGGAAACACTGAACTTGGTGCTTTTCCCCAGCGAATGTCACTGGGAGAAGCACGTTGGTTCAGACATTTTGGGGCCAGTCCCCGAGAGAATTGGAAAATAATTCATTCTGACTCAAGGCAGTGTTAGATTTTATTATTTTATATTGCATCTAAGCCACTGATTCATTTTGAAAATAAATTGTTTTAAGCTCAAAGTACCCTCAAGTTTTAGTGCACTGTTTTATACATAGGCCTTGTCCATATTTTTGTTTTAATTTTGAATATAAAGCATTAAACATAGAAATTCACAGTTCATCACCTACAAATTCCAACAGCAAGGATTATCCAAATCTTTCAGACTAAAGGGAAATGTCACCAAATTTAATTTAAATCCACGAGCAAGAGCAAAATTTAAATGTGTAAGTAAATGTGAAAAATAGTATTGTTTAAGAACAACTGAGTGTAACATAAATGCTGTAGTTTATTTGAAATTATAACTGCATCTTTCTTAATATTTTAAGAATAATCCCTCTGGCTATAGAATTTGATTTGATGGTTTTCTGTGCTATTCGTTAGTCTATGCTTGTGTGTGTGTGTGTGTGTGTGTGTGTGTGTGTGTGGTTGTATGTGTATTTTTTGTTCTCAAACTGTACAACTGTCATCCCATTTCTTCCTCATTCTCCACTGATTTCTTCCGTAGTCAGTTGACATTAATGTAATAGTTTATCCGTGTATAATGAATAACTCCAACATGCTTCAAGATTTTAACCTATTTTATCATTTAACTTTGATGTGCCATTATTCTATTTGTTTTTGTCCAGCTAATTGTCCACTGAACTTTCATTGATCTTAAAGTATTTTTACTTATTTTTACTTTTGTTTCGAACTTAAAACTATTTTAAATATTATTTCCCATCTATTATGCTCTTATTCTCATTTTGTTTTTTATCTGGAACTATCATTGCAGGCATCACTTGATGTTTTTTTCACGTGATAGCTTCCACTTGCTATATTTTAAATCTTCTATCTCTGTGTGAAAATCTTGCCATTTGCACAATTAGCTATTTCCTGTTTGTTGGATGGAGTGTGAGTTTACTTTTTGTTATGGAGCAAACTATTTTTAAATAAATCAAATATCTTAATATTCATCATAGCCACAGTATAAAAATTACTTATATCTATTTAGAAATCTTGGAAAAATATTTCTTTACAAATATTGCTAATAAGATGAAAAAATCACTACTAACAATTTTATTCTGTATTCATATATGAAAAAGTTTTATAAGATGTAGAAGTACATCTATTTGCATTTTACTCTATTTTATATAAATCAGACTGCAATTCTCAGGATTGATAAAGAGAAATCAGTTTGCTCATAAAGAAAAAAGTTTGCTCATAAAGTGGGATTCAGACGCACAGCATAATTATTCTGTGATACTGTCTCAGTGATTTCCCCAGGTGCAAGGAGAATGCATCCCGACTCCTCCCCTCCAGCTCTGCATCTCATATATATAGCTCTTGTTCACACCTGTGCTCCTGAAAATATATACTATGAAAATGCCTGTCTCAAAATCTTGGATGATTTGCAAGAAACCAAGAAGAAGGAAATTTAGATGAAGGAAAGTATCCTATGATTTATTATATATTGGTAAAAAAATTTCCAGATATAAATTGCACAGCAAAAGTAATCAATGAATAAAATACATGGTGCATTTTGAAAAATCCAGAAGTTTTCCTTTTAGAATATACTTTAAATTCTCCAAATATGTAATTGTTAACAGTGTTGTGTACAAAATATTCAAATAAATATTCTATGGAAAAGTTAATGATAATGTTACTATTTTGGTTTACATATACTAAAATATTGATATCATTAATATGAGGAAGCAATAGTTAATATATTAGTATTTAATGCTATTTTTATAATGAATAAATGCAATTGTGCATTACAGAGTTTTACTGGGCTTTGTAAGAAATGCATCTTGATAAGTATTTGCACATTAAATTAGAAAATCTTTACTTGTTTTCTAAAGAAAAAGTAAATATGAGACTGTTCTTAATATGGATCTGTATTAATATAAAAACTCAGTTTATTATACTTCTGTGTATTATACTGAATTTTCTAAAATTCAGAGTCAGTCCATTAGAAAGAAGATAGACGATAACAGAACAATTGCTTTTTTGGCACTAAAATGCCAACTTGTATTTGATTCATTCATTATAGAATAAATACTTTCTGATTTATAAGCATATAAATAGTGTTTTAATGATAGCATGTAATATCGCTTTTAGTAAGTACCCTGACTTATGAGAAATATTTTAGACTATTTAAGTAATGCAGTGTAGTAGCTACTTGTATGTAAAAAGGTAGAAATACAGTGACTCAGTTTAAGTAATAAAAGTGAGAACACTTTCTCACAGACACATTTCATGACAAGGATACAATTTATTTTGTAAGAAGATTAAATGTGATTTTCAGTTTTATCAAAATATTTTTTCTTTAAAAATGAATTACAAAAATTAATTATGTTAAAACGTTTTGGTACAGACTTGAAGATAGAAGCTTATAGCATTTTCTCTAGTAAGGATATATCATTGGTATATTAAGGCATGATAATTAATAACTTAAAGGAAGTGGCATTGAAAACTACTTTAATGATTGACTCATTAATTTCATAATTATACTTTAAGTGGACATGAAGTTCATTCAATATCCTTAATTAATGTGTTACATAATAGCCATTTCAACAATAATGTGAACTGAAAAACCTACCTATATAGCCTAGAGTAAATATAATGCAGGGAGGTAAAATTACTTTCCCTATAACTGTGCTTTATCTTGTGCCATAACTTAAATGAATACTATGAATGATCTCACTAACAGTGACATTTCAGATTCTACATCAATAGGAGGTAGACGAATATGAGCCCTAAAGAATTTATAGGAAAAAGATAGAATTGATCAGTGCAATGTGACTCTACAACCTCTATGCATACCTGCCAAAAGTAATATATCTGATGGGATATTTTTAGGCACTTTTGAAGTGCTTCTCTTGGGGGCTGGGGATATAGCTCAGTGGAATAAGCGCTTGCCTAGCAAGCGCAGGATCCTGAGTTCAATCCCCAGTACTGCAAATAAAAAAAAAAAAAGGTGAAGTGCTTCTCTTATCTTAAGTGACTCTTCCACCCAATATCTTGATATTTTAGGTGACACTTATTTTACAAACCAATCTTGTGCAACAACTTGAATGGCACTGGAAGATATTACATTAAGTGAAATAAAACCCTCAAAAAAATCCAAACTATGGCCTCCATCATATGTGCAGAACACGCGTGCGCGGGAGCGCGCGCGCACGCACGCACGCACGCACGCACGCACACAGTCACACAAAGATGACCACATACAAATTGAATGCTTGTTTGGAGGTTCTAGAGGGGGAAGCAGTTTCTCCTATATCCTGATAGAGGGAGGTCTTCCTCTCTTGAGCGTGGTTATCTTCTTCCACAGACAGGAGGGTTTTGGAGGGACGTACACAGATTGGTGAGGGAAGAAGGGGACATCTGCTATCACTAGAGAGACAGATGTTTCAGCCAGATTGTCTTCACATCAGATCATATAAAACTGAGACTAGAGCAATAGGTTTTAAAGACGGAAAGTACAGGGGAAGAAGAGCCACAGAAAGTAGAAATAATTCCTAATGTTACATTGCACAGGGAGGTGAGAATAGATAATATGTGCTATGTATTTCTCAAAGCAACAGATTGTGAGCGTTTTCTTCACAAAGAAATAATAAAAGCTTAAGAAGATACATATATTTACCCTGATTTGGACAGTGAACAATTCATATATGTACAATACGTGTTGTCATTGCTATTTCTATTGACTTATAGATTTTTTTTGCACTGCCGTCATTGAAGATACGTGATTATTACAATTTTTAAGCATTTGCTGAGAATTTTTCTTTCTGATCTTATGATATACCCTGGGGAATGGTTCCTATGATGTTTAGGTGAATGTTCAATCTGCAGCTATTAGATGGGATATTCTGTAGTTTATTCTATTTTTTCTAAAGTACAACTTAATTCTACCATTTCTTGATATTTTTAGTCTGCATAATCTGTCAATTTATGCACTTAGGGTGGTATTATGCCTTACTGTCATTGTTTTAGATTTTTATCTCTCCCTTTATTACTAATAATATTTGTTTTATATATTTAAATGCTCTTATTTTGTGTGTATATATGTTTTCAATTTTTTTGTCCTTAGTGAATTGACCACTTTTTCATTATATAATTTTAATTTTACTTTTACTGATTCTCATTTAGCATCTATTTTATCTGATAGAAGTATGAATTCTCTTTCCTCTTTTTGAACTAAATTGCTATGGAATATTATTTTCTGTCTCCTAAGTTGCTATGTTTCATATCTGTAGCAATAAAGTGAATTTCTTCCAAGGAAAATAAAATGTTAAGCCTTTTAAAAAGTTCATTGTTTCTGTATGTAGTTTAGTTGGAGAATTGAATCTATATTTAAGGTAACTTTCAATAGATAAGATATTACTACTTTCATGATAGTTTTAAGTTTCTTATTGCATTTGAGGTTTCTTTCTTTTTCTCTGTATTATTGTATTCATTTTATTATTAATGCTAATATATTTTTTCTAATAATATGTCTTGGTAACTCACTTCTTATTTATAGATGGCTTGATAAAAGTTACCTTGCAGTTATTTTGGGCTTATACATATATATTTTGATAGATACAAGATATTTTCCAATAATAATTTAACTCTAATCATGAAAATAAGAAAAGTAAAAAAAAAGAAAAAGTCTTTACATCTCTACTCCATTTTTTCTGTATAATTAAATTTTTGATGTTTCATTTTATAAATTTATATTTTACCTACTCCTATTTTATATTAAATAGCTATTATTTTGGTTTGTGTTTTCTTATTAATAGACATGAGTGGTTTATATCACTTGCTTGCCAAACTACCACATCTTGAATTTGTGTAATTACTCTTACCAGTTTTATACTATCTTATATTTCCCATTGGAATCTCTTCCTTTGAACCTTTCTTTAGACCGAGGAATATGCCATATTTTTGTGTTTTTATTGATTTTTAGTGTATGTTTGCAGTTCAAGGTAATTACTTGTTGTGCCAACTCTGATGAGTTGATACATGTGCATAACACTTTGCAATTCACCTTAATTCCCCTTCCCCTTCCTTTCTTTCCTCCCTCCTGCCCCCATCTCAGATCCCCATTGCATTTTCAAATGTTTACTTCCCTGATTCCTATTACTAGGGCTTGTTTTACCCTCTAATTTATATTATGGGTTTCTCAGGTAAAAGAAACCATGCAATATTGATTTTTGTGCATCTGTTTTATTTCACTTAACAATATGGTTTCACAGTACCACCATTTTCCTACAAATACCACAAATTAATAATCACCTTAACTTTTCTTGTAGAACAGGTCTGGTGATGATAAATTTGATAAGCTTTGCATGCCTGAAAATGTGTCACTCTATAATTTGTTTTTAAAGAAATGCTTTCCTAGGTGGAGTATTCCTTGTTAATACATTTCAGCTTGTTTTTCCTTCAACATATTGAATATCTTGTTCCCTTTCCACTTAGCCTGTATATTATGAAGCATGTTGTGAGGAAATTTGAGACACATTTTTATTATTTATTTTCTCTTTCTGCTTTTAGTATTTTCTCTTTATCTTTCAGTGTTGAGAGCTTGATTATACTATGACGAGTAGATTTACCTGATTTGGATCTGACTATTGACCTTTGACTTAATTGGGAAAGGATATTTGTATCTTTTCTAGATTTGGTAAATGTTATCTAATTATCCCTTGTAATAACTTTTCTACTACTTCTCATTCTCACCATTCTCTTGAAATTCAATTACTGAGTCATTTCCCCTTTTGATCTTGTCCTAAAGTTCCTGTAAACTATTTTTAAATTTCTCTTCATTCTTTTTTTTTCTTTTTCCTCCTCTGTCTTTAGCAGCCTGTCTTCAAGCTCAATGATTCTTTCTACTTGATATATTCCTTTAGAGATGCTTTGTATCATATTTTTCAATTTAATTCAATGTACTTCTCAGCTCTAAAATTTCTATGTGATTTTTATATATTCTTTATCTCTAATAAGTTTCTATGATAAAATATTGATATTTTTCTTTGTGCTTTCTTAAAGTTTTCTGATTGCTCATAAAATAGGTATTCTAAATTTTCTTTCCAAGTGTTCATGCGTATGCTGTATTTCAGGTGCCTATTCGTAGGTGAGAGCATTATATGAGAATTCACAAATGTTACTGATGCCTGTTGGAATATGAACATGTCTTTTCGCTGAAGCCTTGGATATTTTTTCCAGGCTTCATACCTGGTTTTATTTGTTCTCATTCTTTCAGAAGTTTTTGATATAGCACTTAGTTGAACATTTTCATTTTTCATCACTAGATGGTGCCTCGATTCCAGATTTCCCACAAAACCATAGCTAGTGTGTTGTCACTGCTTCAGCACTAAAGGGCTACACAGTCCCAATTTTCCCACAAACCCACAGTTAGTGTATGTAGTATTCAGAATGGACTGAGAGAACTTCATCCATTGAACTCATCCTGTAGAGATGAATCCTGTTATACTAAACAGCAGTTTATGTCAATTTCCTTCTTTTCTCTACAAGGAAGTAATGATTGTTTCCATGCTGCACTAACTGGACTTGGGGAAGTGATTAAATGGGCAGTCCTGTGATAACAAAGAATACATCAGTGGGTCATACCCAGAGCCCACAGCCCACCAATATTAGCACAGCAATGGAGAAGGACAAAACACCAGCTGCTGTGGTTTGCCTTATGACCTGGGCTTTGTATAGTCACCTACAGCTGAGCCTGATTACAATGAATATCCACCACAGTGAAAATGTGGATCAGCACTTGGTATCATGGTTGGTCCTGAGACTCGATCTGTGTTCTGTGGCATTGGTGCAAGGACTGTGCATATTCGTAAACTATTTGGTTTTACCGGTCTGACCTTGAGTACCAAGGCAAGGTCTTACTAAAGGTTCTCTGAGTTTTTGGCAGAGGTAGCAGTCTCCACGCTGAACTAACCAAGGCCAGGTCCAGGCATGATACTTTGGCTATTAGATTAATGTAGACATGAGACACCATCTGTGGACACTCTCCTGAGGGCCAGGCCTCATGGACTTCTGCCTAGTACTGGACTTCACGTTGTGCACCCAGCATTGAGTTTTGAGTCTAACACACGAACTTAATTTTTTCCCCAAGCAGAATGTATCTTTTTCTATGATGCACTGCATAGAGCCTCGGAGGGGTGGTGGAAGGGTTTATGTCTTTTTTTGCCTCTATCACTACATCTTTTTCTATTTGCACACTGAAATTAGGTACTGTTGATCATTTATCTGGTTTCCTTGGCTCTTGTAAGGTTAATTGCATGTGTGAAGAACTGTTCAAATTGAAATTTCTGTGGAGATATGATGTCTGGAGGGTCTTACTCTGCAATCATTTTGTTCTGCCTTCTGTGTCTGCTTTTCAAACCTTTAGAAGAAAGCATTTCTTACATAAGAAACTTTTTCAGCCATCACGTTAACTTTATGAACTCATTTCTTTGGAGTTTCAAAAAAACTGAGTGAGTTTTCATGAATCATGTCTTGTAGATTATTTACTTACCTGTATTGTGCAGGAGGTCAAACGTGCTGATGAGGCGTTGGCTTATCACTGAGCTGAACCCTCCAGCCACTAAGGTGACATTTTTTGTTATTCTAAAGAGAAAAGAGCAAAAGCAAAACAACACAAAAACAATAAAAATGATACAAAATTTCAGAACAACATGATAATAAATAAACGGTGACTACTGTATTTACATACTGTTATCTTCAAAGTAGTTGGTCAGATTACCAGATGTAGGTATACAAGATTGATCAAACAATTAAACATTAACTGTTCCTTTCAGCAAACCTATAGACATTAGTAGTACAACTATCTTAGCTATCTTGTATATTTCTTTATCTCTCTCTCTCTTTCTTTCTTTCCTTTCTTTCTCTTTCTTTTCTCCTTTCCCTCATTCAGTTGTTCTTTCCTTTTGAGCAGTTTCTTTCCCTTTCACAATATCTATTGTTCCTTTCAGATTTTATTTGCTGTTTCAGGTTCTGACACTAGGGAAACAATTTTAGGGGTTATTTCTGCTTATTAATAATCAGGCATAAGCTTAGCCATAAAAGAATTGCATGGAGCTACAGGAATAGCCTTAAAAATGATGTTAAATGTGAATTGAAATAATAAAAGCAATAAAGAAAGAAAGCAATAAATAAAGAAAGGAATATTGTTAGAAGTTTTAAAATATTTCATTGTTTTGGTTACATTTTAAATATACAAATGCTCATGTTACTTCATTTTTAAAAAATTTTTTTTTACATTTCTAAAATTTAGGTAATCACCTGTACATTATTTTATGTCTAAAACAGCTAATAATGTCTTAGTTTATAGAAAAAATAAATTGAAATTAATATTTCCAATGAATTTGAACAGTATCATATCTTAAAATTTATTTAAAAACCTCAAATATCTGTTATTCTAAGTAATTTCTGTTGCTGTTGATGTCATGTCATATACAAAACTCATCTTTGAAGAAGATGACTAAAATTGTGGGTCTTGATTTCTGTATATGAAAATACAGAAATATTTATTTTTTGCTCATATAATGGACAAAAATAGAAGTTTATATTTGAAAATAAGTAATATTCATAAATAGGTACCATGTTAGAGGAACATAAAAGAATTGAAATGTATTATGTATATGTACTAATCTCCTAAGTGAACATGATATTTATGTTCTGCCAACATGTATGAATAAAAGTTAGAAAATAATTAAAAAGAAAAAAGTAATTATGTAAAAGTTAAATACTACATTTTTAATAGGAACAAGACCTATTGAAGGTAAATGAACTTAGGTAATATATTTCAGTGCTAGAGCCTTGAATTTGAACAGTCCCAATGTCAAAACACAACACCAAAAACAAACAAATGAGCACAAATTTGTAGAGAAATTAAAACACTAATAAAGTCAAACTTCAAGGGAAATAAAAAGCACGTGGGAAGCTTAGGAGCTTAGTAACTGTTAACATATAATTAATAACTCACTTTAGTATATAGTAATTACTCTTCAATGTGAGAATTTGAAAGATGAATACTATACAAAATTCTATATAATGATAATCTCAGAGTGTAAGACAAATTTATGAATATTTCACCTGGTGATATGTTCTTTTTAAGTTGTTCAAAAAAAAAGAAAAAACCTTCCCAAATGATAGGCCATAAACATACTCTATTTCTCTTAAATTTGGCTTTTCACACACAATTTTAATTGCCTATGACTATATTTCAGTGTAAGTTAAAGCTTTATTTTCATCTTTGTTGTATGAATTTCCAATTTGCTGAATTTTGTAATAGTCATTTCCAACATTTCTTAAATTAATATAGCAAGTTTGTTTTAATATTTGGGGTTTTATTACTGAGTTCTGTTTCTAGTTGTTTATTTTAGTGGCCTATCTTTAAGTTAGATGAAATGCTTTCAGTCTTATATTTTCATATACAGAAATCAAGACCCAAAATTTTACTCATCTTCTTCAAATTATCTCAACAATTTGTCTTTTTCTCTGAGTGTACATTTTAGAAGAAGCCATGTAAATTATACGATGCAAAATTTTTATGGGAGTGTGATTATAATTGCATTGTTTTATTTGAACAGATTTAATTTTTTTACATAGGGATCATTTGTTCATAAAACATGTGTTGTGGTTTGTTCTTGATGTCCCCCCAAAGCCTCATGCAGTCATGGGGTGGGATTCTAGAGTTTATGCTTGATCCGTGATCCAATGCTAGGATTATGGATGTCAGTGCTACTCAGGTCCTGGGGTAGGCAGTTTGAATACAATATAAGAGAGGGAAAGATCCTTGGTCTCTGCTGCTCCCTCTTTTTTTTGTTTTTTTTGGTCTTGCTGCTTTTGCTGTTTTCTGCCACCAGAAACTGTTGCCCTCTGTTGTGTGCCACCCTACTTTGGAACCAACCAAGTATGGACTGGAACCTCCATAAAATGCAAGCTAAACTGCACATCCTTCCTTAGTTTTGGATGTGAAGTATTTTTTCTCAGCAACAAGAGAAAAATAACCAAGACAGAATTTGGTACCATAGAAGCGGGGTCATTGCTATGACTATATCTGACTGTGTGGTTCAAGAACTTTTGGAAATGGCTTGTGGGAAGAGTTTGGAAAGGTTCAGTGATTTCACCTGAAAGAGAAGCACTGGATATCTTTAGCTGTTCTCTATGGGGAATTATGTTAAGGCTGATGGACTAATTAATCAGGCAGAAGAAATTTCAAGGCCCTCAAATGTTGAGGCTTTGGCATGGTTACTGTTAGAGGCTTTAGTCAGAATTATGTTGAGAATCAAGAGCAAAGAGCACTGCAGGATGATTTAAAAAGTGAGTTTGTCCAGAAAGGAAGCTCCAGTGAAGTTGTGGGCTGCAAAGGTAAAGCTGAGGAGATCTCCGTTACTGAGAAGGAACAGGAGAGTAGAAAAGATGCCCTCAGGGCATCACAAGAAGCAACATGTCTCCACCCTCTGCAGCCTCAAGCCTGCAAAGATGAAAGGCTTTGCTTTGCTGAGCACGAGGGTCCAGAACGGTGGTGGTATAGAGACATTTTTCTTCAGAATTGGATTCAGAGTGCCCAGCAATCCAGGCATTCAAGCCCTATGGTCAAGAGAAAGGAAAGTCTGCCTGCTGCTCCAACTGGCAGCAGACCTTGGCATCATTCACATACTGCTGGTTTTAGGTGCGTGCCGAACGCAAGAGTTCTGAGGTTAAGAAGGCATCCATCTATATTTCAAAAGGTCTGAGAGGCCAGGCAGTGTGCCCCGGAGAGGGCAATGTATAAAGCCGTGAGCATTGGAAACAAAAGGTGTAAAGGAGATCCAGAAGTTTCAAAAAGCCAAGAATGTGGATTGTCTAAGAAAACCTGCAAGAGGAGAGCAGAGCAGTCCCAGGAGAGAAGCCACTGGAGCAATGGCTACCAGAAGTGCCGCAGGGGTGGAGTCATGCAAGTCCTTTGGAGCTCACAGTATGGTACAGATTGCTTCAGTTGCTGGACATGGAAAAATAGGACTTAATGTTTCCCTGATGGATTTTGGACTTGGTTTTGTCCCAATGCTTTGTATCCCTTGTTTGCACCTTTTAGAAGGGTAATGTTTATCTTGTAACGTTGAATGTTGGAAATGTTCAACTTTTCATTTGTATAGGAGCTCACAGCTAAGAGTCTGCCTTACATCTTGGAGCAGACTTGGAACTTGGAATTTTCAGGAATAATGAAACTGTTAGGATTTTGGCAACTCTTAGAGATGGACTAAAGTGTCCTTTGCATAAAGGGATGTAAATGAGTCTTTGGGGGGCCAGGGACAGAATGTTATGGTTTGTGTCTGCATGTCCCCCCAAAGCCTCATGTAGTCATGCGGTGGGCTTCTAGAGTTTATGATTGATTCAGGGTCCAATGTTGGGCACTTTTAAGAGAGAAGTTGTGTAGTCAAATATGGAAATAATAAAAATGGAGCAAGAACAAATAAATAACTTAATGTGCAACTCAAATCCCT
This sequence comes from Dinomys branickii, assembly GCA_004027595.1. NCBI lineage: Eukaryota > Metazoa > Chordata > Mammalia > Rodentia > Dinomyidae > Dinomys > Dinomys branickii. Next base: position 35,120 of record PVLD010011491.1, read on the forward strand.
AGCAAGGTAAGCACACCACCAAATCAAGGATAGTGAAAGATGAAAATTATAAGGAGCAGAGGAAAATTAATGAAATTGGTACTGAAGCAATAGCACAAAGAACAAATGTAGTTAATGCCTGGTTGTTTGCAAGAAAAAATGAAATAGATAAACCTTTAGCCAAACTTAACAAAAAAAAGCGTCATAAAATCTATCAGTGCAGCTAGAAATAATTGAAATTATACTGAACACCACAGATAACCAGAAAATTATTACTGATTGCTTGTACTCTCATAAACTGGAGAATCTAGAAGAGCTGGATAAACTTCAGGCATATAGTTTATCATTTAGAACAAGATATACAAAATCTGAGCATTCAAAGAACAGGCAGTGAAACTGAGGCAACTAAAATATATCAACTAAGAAAAGTCCAGGCCCCGCTTGAGGTTCAAAAAGAGCTTCAGGGATGGTCTAATATCAGAGCTCCAAACTTTTTAGTGAAATAAAGAGGGATGGAATACAGATAAACTCATCCCTGGAAGCTTACATTGCCATGTACTCAGTAACCAGAATGTCCTTGGCTACAAAAGAAACTATGTCAGTGCCTTTAATGAGCATAGATGTACCAATTCTCAACAAGATACTGGAAAACAGAACATGAAAATCATTAAAAAATTATATGTATTGATCAAGTACACTTCATTTAAGGGATGCAAAGTTGTTCATTATATACAACTCAAAAAATACAATGCATTACGGAAATACAAGCAATGATAAAAATCATAGGACTATCTCATTAGATGACCTCATCCATTCATCGTTAAAAATAACCTGGTGAAAATCAGCATAGGATAACCTTATATGAATCTGATAAAAACATTTTATGACAATCTACTTATAACATCACAATAAATGCAGAAATACTGAAAGCTTCTCTCTGAAAATCAGAAACAAGTTAAGAAAGTTGATTATGACCACTGTTCAATACTAAAACATGAGTACTTGAAACATTAACCAGAGCAATCATTCAAGAGAAAGGCATAAAACTAGAAAAGGAAGATGTCAAATTATCCCTATTTGCAGACGACATGATGTGGTATATAAAAGACCCCAAAATTTTATGGGCATATGAAATGAATAGATGCTTCTTGGAAGATATACAAATGGCAAATAAATACAGGGTATAACATCCAGACACAGAAATCAGTAGCATTCCTTTACAATAATAAGGAATCCACCTGAGAGAGGAATTGGGAAACTTAGAATTAGAAGAGAGGAATTAGGAATTTGAAAGCAATACAACTCACAATAGCTTAAGAAAAATTAAATATTCAGGAGTTACACTAACCGAGGAAGTGAAAGACGACTACAACAAAAACTAATACTCTGAAAATGAGGTCACAGTGTACATCGGTGTATAGAGAGATACCTCCTGTCCCCTGGTAGACAGAACCAATGTTGTAAAAATGGTCATACTGCCAAAGCTGACATATAGATTTATTTCAATTCTAATCCAAATGCCAAAACCATTTCTAAAGAACTAGGAAAGACAAGCATAACATTTATATGGAACATGTAGAGACTCAAAGTAGAACAAGCAATCCTGGGCAACAAGGGCAAAACTGGAGACATGAAAAACCTGTATTTCAAGTCATCTTACAAGTTACAATGTGCAAAGCAGTATGGTACTGGTACAAAGCAGATATGTAAATCAATGGAGCAAAATAGAAGGTCTAGAAAAAACTGTAGGCCACCTGATTTTGACAAAGGGCCCAAAAACATATGCTGAAGGAATGAGACTTTATGAAATCATGCTGGGAAAACTGGTTTCACACACAGAGATGACTGAATCTAGGCTTATTTCTTTCAACTTGTACCAGAAAAAATTAAAGCGGATCAAAGACTTAAATATTAAAACAGAAAAAACTCAATCTCTTGGAACATAAAATAGATAAAAATATTGGAAACATAGACACAGTTAAGAACTTTTCTAACAGTACCCCAGTTCCATAAGAAATAATATCAAGAATCAGAAAATATTAGATTACATCAAATTAAAAAGGTTCTGCACAGCAAAGCTTCTAGATAATCATTAGAATGAAGAGCCTGCTTACAGAACGGGCAAAGGAAAATTTTCCAGGTATTCCTCTGGCAGAGCACTACTTACCTATAACATATGAAACTCAAAAATAGTTAGGCATCCTCCAACTAAATGACCCCATCATACATGGGCATTTTATATGTATACATATCAGCAGGAATACCAATGCTGAGCACATACATGAGAAATGTACAACATTTTTGCCATGAGAGAAATGTAAATTAAAACAATATTGTAATTCTATCCTACTCCAAAAGAACAGTTATCGTTTAAGAAACCAAACAATAAATTCTAGGGAGGCAGCAGAGAAAATGGAACACTTCTTTGTTGTTGGCAGGGAGTCTATTAATGCAACCACTCTGGAAATCAATATGGAGTTTCCTCAAAAATCTAAAAATAGAAATTTCATTTGACTCATCTTTTCTACTTCTAGTGCTCTTCTTAAACATGTTAAAGTATCATATTACAGTGATCCACACGTATCTTCTTTATAACATGACTCATAATAGATAAATCTTGGAAGTTACCTATATGTACATGACCAGATGAATGAATAAAGAAAACGTGACATATATGCACGATGAAGTGCTATTTGGCCATAGAGAATGATAAATTTGACTAACTGGTGGGAAAGTGGACTCATGTTCTGCTGATAACATTAAGTGAAATAAGACACGCAATCTTAAAAATTATGTGGTTTCAATTCTATGAGAAACCCAAAGTATAAATAATTGAAAGAGAAAAATAACGATAGTAGGAAACAGGTAGATAGAGAACCTTTAGAAATAGGAAAAGCATCTAGAGTTGGAAGGAGGCGAAGGAAATGAAGAGGAAGACAGAATAGTTACCAGGACGTGTTATGCACCTGTATGAACTCCGCATGATGAATGTAATTCTTATATACAGCAAACTTGTACTAATAACTACATATACATATATGAGATGTTGATTATAGTATATGAAGTCCTTAGAATATAGAACGTTCTTATTTATGTTTGCAGTTTGATATTAAATGTATTTGAACTGAATCCTAATGTTGTGTATGGATGTAATTTTATTTTGATATTGATGCATTTTATATATATATATACATATATACATATATATATTCTGCTTTAGATTTAAAGTGATAGAGAATACATATCTAATTGTCTCATGCCAGAGTACATCTTACATATACTAATTTATTTCAATAACAGTACTTATTCTTTTGATTACAATACTTTATTTGTACTGATGTATTTAAACTTTTGGGGATATTGAAAATTCAATCCTCTCATTTTCTTTTTCTTACAACAAAGGAAATGGTGCAGGAATGTTATGAACTTTTCCAAAGCCAGTAAAACAAGAGTGCTGAAGTCATTGTACTCTGTGCCCTTACAAAACTGATGAAGAGGGTGTAGTATCTGACTATGCAGAGCTGTTGCTACGAGTTTGTATCACAGGTGCCAAACGTCAATTTAGAGCATGATGCCATTTATTTTCCTCTTTGTACTGTAAGATGTTATCCTAACCTCATGTCAATATTGTTGATCTACGGTAAACTATTCACAGTGAATTGTTTGTTAAAATTCAGGCTAAATTTTATGTCGGTCTTTCTCTTCAGGTCATCGACTTTGGTGACCAGTTGTGCTGCTCTGTAGCTATACTTAATGCTAGGTTTACTGTAGAATTTCATAGTAGAAATAATTTTGCCATATAATAAATAATAATACAAATAAAGCAATGTCTAAAATCTTTATACGAGAAAATCTTTTAAAATTGTTCAAAAATACTTTCAGTGAGAACCCTAATGTTTACGGATAAGATGACATAGGCTTCAAATGTAACTTTGCTGAAAATGTTTTTGCCCTTCTTAAAAAAATAAGTACTTAAAATAATAGGTTCTACAGGGCTGGGGATATAGCTCAGTGGAATAAGCGCCTGCCTAGCAAGCGCAGGGTCCTGAGTTAGATCCCCAGTACCGCAAAAATAAATAAATAATAATAATAGGTTCTACTCCACTACACAGTATAAATTTTACAGTTTCTTTTTATTTAATATTTGCAGAACATTTCAGTAGTGACCAGTTGAAATTTATCTCAAATAAATTTCAAATTAGAGCTGATTTACTATAGTTGTATATTTTGAGTTGCAAAGACAATATATTTCAAAATATAGATACATATTGCCACTACACTTTAGAACTAGATTGCTTGTTTTATCCTGGTAGAATTATTTTACTGTAGGGAAGAAATAATGTGTCACACGTATGTTTTTGAGCCTATTTCACTATAATGAATGGAGTACTCCTCCTAAATATTTTAAACCAAGATGAAATAAAATTCTAATACTTCAAATGAGGCACTGCCACTACATTTACATCTTCCCTGGTCTTTAGTCCTACACAGCATATAGGAGGAATAACTTAGCTGCCAACTCTATCACGTGACTCAGTCTTGTGCTAGTATGGAGAGGGACAAGGGTCACATTTTAAAAGCACAAAACCTGGGATAACTGCGTTCTCACAGATTGTTTGAGATACTACGTGATTTCTTAGTTCTCATCTGCAATTTTGCGATAATTACTTGGATACTGTTGGGAGCTGCTGGAGCTGGATATTGGTCATTGTGTGAGGGCAGAACAGAACCACAGAGCCTCAAGCAGTCAAGCTACTTCAGAATTGAAAAAAGCATCCTGGCTGCACAACTATACTCATTAATTGCTAGGCAACGTTACCCCTCCCCCATGGTACTAAATTTGCAAGTGTATAAAATAAACGCCCCTACTGTTGAAGTCGGTCCTCTGCCCATCAGGCGAGCGGTAGCTCCGCCTGACCCCAGTCCTGCCTCTTGTCTTTATTTTTCTCATACCCACCGCCACTTCTCTCTGGGGTACAATGAGAGGCCAAGGAGTTTCCCTACAGAATACATGAATTCTGTAGACAATCCAGTGAAATGAATTTTCTTTAGTTTACAATAAGGGAACTTTGAAATGAGTGAGTCATCAAAACACCCTTTGTTTGCTTCACTCCCATCTTTCTCATAAATAAGTGAAATTATCAGTTAATATTCCTGTCACAGGAACACGCGTTCATCAGGGATGTGGGGACTTCTGTGGTGAATCAGACAGCGGCCTAGTATTTACCTCTCCTCTAACTCTGTCAAATCATATTTAAATAGAAAATATAAGTTTGCCAGAAATATATGCAGTCAGGAAAAGCCAAAACAAGCTTTCAGTAAAAATCAATTGGCTATATGCTATTAAAATAGGGTATTGTATTTATATTCCTTGTAAGCTGTATCCTATGCAACCTTTATATTAGTAACAAATATAATAAATTTGTACATGTTTTCAGAGTTTATTGTTAAACATTTACCAGCACTACGACTGAATGTGAAAATGTCAGTCATAAATTCTATTAAATAGAAAAGAGCTGTATACTTTAAAAATATTCCCAGGATGTAAGTCAAACTGATGTTGAGATTTTCTGTCATGAATCAATAATAAGGATGTATAGATAGATACATACATAGATATAGATATAGATGATGATATAGAAATATTTAAAGAGCGAATTTACTTTGCTTTTTTGTTTTTAATAAGCTTTATTATAGGCAGCTTCGTGAGATGACACCCAAAGATCCTTGTTTTCTAGATGTCAGTGAGAAGCCACAATTCAGATGTGTCTACACACGGCTAGTGTTTGTCTTTCTTCACTTCTCTGCATCTCTCTTTGGTTCTTCTTTGGTTGCGTCTCCAATAAAGCAAGCTGGAGTGTCAGAAACTGTTTTATAAAGAGATCTTATGGTGATGGGCAAGAGCTTTGAAACAGATTAATGTTCAGTTAAACTTTCCATATAAACACAAAACTATTATGTTAAAAATTGGTTCTAAAATCTCCTATTACTTGCTAGGTTCAAACAAAGAAATACATTTATCATGTTCATAGCTTGGAAGTTGCTGCCCATGATTTAGCAATCCAACCACCATTCGCATCCTGAATTTATGGCATAAATTTAACATTTGTAATAATATTAGTTTAAGTTCTATGCTTCAGTCAAGTTTTTCCAAGGAAAGAAAACCAACTGATGCCTCAGTTTACAAATGCATTGGTTTGTCAATAAATATGTCATGTTTCTTTTTTAGCAGATTGACATATTATTTAAGCTGTCCGTACCAAGGTAAATAATGTGCACCCCTATCACATTTGTGTAAAAATACTAAGGATGTGCAGTAAATTATTTCACACCCTTGTGGGTCATATACTTAAGTAAAGAAATAGTTTTAGTATGACCAAAAGTAACAGTAACATAATTTCTTGGATTCATAGTTATGTCTGCTTAAAATCCTTACCCAGTTGACCAAATCTTTCAGGGATATACACACATATGTGCACAGATATGTAGACAGAGATATTAAGTATTGGCTCACATAATTATGTAGACCACGGTGTGCCTAATTGGTTCTGTTTGACTTATAGAAGCTGGAGATCCAAGAAAACTTGTGGTACAGCTCCGTGAAGTGTGAAGAGCTGAGAACTAGGGGACTTGATGATGTACATCTAGTCTGAAGGCAGAGAAGATGACATGAAATGTTCTCGCTCAAATAATGAAATAGGGAAACAGGGTGAATTCTTTCTTCCTCTGCCTTTTTCTTTATTCAGACCTTCAATAAATTGAATGATGTCCTCTCACACTGGGGAAAACTACCTACTTTGCTGAGTCTACTGATTCAAATGCAAATGACATCCAGAAACAACTTCACAGGCAAACCCAGAAATAATATTTAATCTAGTTACCCATAGTGAAGCTATGCTTTAAGAAACAAAAAGAAGCTCACATTTCTTTCATGTTAGTGAAAAATATCTTAGGTGAAGATGTCAAAAATGCTCATAATTATAAATATATTATTGATGTGGCTTTGGAATGATCATTTATGAAATAGTAGGTAGTTGATTTCATAAAATAACCAAAAACATTGGACATGATTTTATCCAGATAGACTTTTGCACTTGTTCTATTCAAATAGTTATTCATAATCATCAAAGTGACAGATGTCAAAAACCTACTAGGTATTCTAATTTGGTTCTCCAATCTCAAATACTATTTGTGATGGCAGAAAGAAAGTGTGTGAAAATATTTTTAAAAGGAATCAAAGATCATGTGTTTTCCGAGTTCACGTGGAAACTTTGACATCCAATAGGAAATTACCGTAGAACCTTGATTCATGAACTTCTTCCATGAGTTTGGTCACAAACCAAAATGTCCTAGAGCAGAATCAAATTAACTAATTGGACTCAATGTTGACTTTAGAAGGTAACTTTGATTCAGCTCTCATCCAAATCAGTTTTGTTGAGGCAGAAGGATTGCCATGAGTTTGAGGTCAGCCTGGGTGACATAGTGAGTTCAAAGTCATACTGGACTACAAAGCAAGACTTTGTCTCAAAAAAAAAAAGAAAGAAAAAAGAATGAATGAATGGATAAATAAGTAAATATTTTCCAGAGCACTTCCTGTTATGGCTTGCATGTAGATATCTCCCCAAAATCTCATGTGTTCATAGATAGGAGAGTTCGACGGTGACTGGATTAAGTTCTGTGAATGTGGATTAAGGGCGTGATACTAGGAGTAAAGTGTATGTCATGGGAGCCCCGCTCTGGGAATGGTGGCGCCAACTAACAGGTTTGTAGCCTGGATGGAGCATGAAGGGACAGAAAGAAACCAGGCTTCCTGTTGCTCCTGCTCCTGCTGCTGGTGCTGCTTCTATTGCTTGAGGCTCACTGCCTTCTGCTTGCTATGCCATGGACTATTTTTCTGCTGTGATGACCCTCTGCAGTACCGTCCTGCCTTGGAACTGGCTGACTGTGCATCGACATCTTTACAAACTGTGAGCAAAATAAACATGTCCTGTCTTAACTTGTGAATGTTGGGTATTTTGTCCCAGCAATGAAAACAGAAGCTACTCTCTATACATGTTTGGACATTTTCTTCTATTTATCTAAAAAATTCTGTCCTTTATAAAAGACATTTGACTATTCATTTTTGGTAAATGACTCTGGTACATCTTCCACACTTCACCCATAATCTCTCCTGTTGTTTTATTCTGGTATTAAAATACAGTTTTTCCCTTCCTAATAAGTATGTAGCATTATTTTCCCCTTTCATTTTAGGAGGACTGCCAGTTTACAGAAAAGGAAATCTAACTCTGTTGTATTAATATACTTACTTGCAATTATGTATCTTGCAATGTTAATGTGTTAATTAGCTAACAAAGAAAGAGTTAATATTAGTATGTATATGGATATAATTCATGAAAGATAGGTAGGTTCACTCTAAAATAGAAAAACAGTATTTTAATAAAGTTTAATTCATAACCTATTGAGGAAAATTCAGGGAGCAAAATACAGCTAGTTTTCATATACCACTATGTATTTTATTGTGCTGAATCTTCAGGTAAGCTTTTCTGTTTTATTAATTGTCCACATTAAGTATTTTACAGCAATGTTTAAATATCTTCAAATAATATTTTGAATCTATAAAATTTATTAGTCTGAAAACAATGTGCTTATTATCATCATAAATTTTACTAGAAAGCCTGGTATTTGAAGAATAATGACTGCCTAGATTGATTTGAAACACTCATATCAATGTAATGAAACCTAAACAAAGTGATCTTTAACAAGCTTTCCATTCTAGCAACTTTTATTACTGTATCAATTCATGTGACATAGACTATTGAAAACCTTTATTCTTTCAAAGGCATATATTATGAGAATATTTTCAAATAATAAATATAGCAACCAGAATATAATAAATGGACAATAATTTTAACTACTTCTTTGAAAAAGATATTACATTTTTATAATATTCCAATGTATGGAAACAGTAAAGCATACATTCACTAAGTGAAATGCAACCTTAGTAAAGGTTTCTGATGAATAAAAATATAAGCAGGTGAGTATGAAAGATAATCTGCATCTATTTAATTGTTTATTGTAAGTTTTCAATTGTAACCTGAATGTAAATGCATGTCCAACCAATGATTGCTTAGCAAAAATTGTGCTTTCAAATACTGGGAGAATTATTTTGACATTGTTTTGATGAACCACAGCAGCTGAAATAAACTGTTTAAACTGAAATAAATAATTTTTTTTGGTACTGGAACCAATCTCAGGACCTTGCACTTGCCAGGCAGGTCCTTGTGCCACTAAGCTGTCTCCCCAGCCCAGTGATTTCTCTGAAATACTTTACATGGTTAAACAAGGACTGCTACTGCCCGCACTAGCTATTCCTGGAAACTGCTCTGTTTGACACTCGTTACTACATGTTTCATGCATACTACAAGTGCACAGTGCATTTATGACATTTATGTGGATTTGATATTTTACTCCATTTATTAGTGAGTTTGCTAGCACAAACAGAATTCAACCATTGATATCCAAGATCAATTATAATGATATGTGCATGACTACAGCTATTATATTTCAAATTACATTTGATAAAATTGTGAGCCCTGCGCATAAAACTAATATGTAAGTAGTAATGCAAGTCTATTACAATTCTCAAGACATGTAATGATACAGAAACATCATTCTTTTGTGAGTCACCAAAAGAAGAACATTTTATTAACTGTTGCTCTCTTAGGTAGCATTTAGATCTCAGTGATCCCTATCATTCTCATATGGCAATTTCTGCAAGAGTTTTGTGATTCTAGGATGAAAGCTTATAGAAGTAGATTATGAGTCCTAATTCAAGAAAAAAATCTCTTAAATCCTTAGCTCATAGATTTCACATGTATCCAATTTTGCTAAGCATATATTATTTTCATTATCTGCAAGATACTGAAATTTAAAACTAAACATGAGCTTCTTTAAATGAATTGATTCAATTTATTATGTACATTAACTATATCAAAAACACTCTAAGAATTGCTTATATTAAAATCAATTGAGAAATTTTTATACTCACATTTTTCTCTGAGTAACTACAGATAATAATATGCAAAGTATTAATTATTGTTATTCTCCTATCATCTTCTTATGAAATTTTGTTTTACTTTTATTCCATAAAGTAAAAAGTAATTGTTATAATAGTTGAACCATACTTAATTTAGTAATAAGTGTACAACGATATTTGAACATAGATATAAATGTATCTAGGGATGTACATTAAATTAATTGAGCTAAAAATAAATCTAATAATAGTTAATATTTTATATATTTGCTATTTTCAAATTACAGGTTAAATACTTTCTATAACATTAATTTAACACACAGTGTAACCTTGGGAAGTATTATTAATTTGTGTATTTTATAGAGAATAGAGACTCTATGGTTTAGTTCTAAGCAAACTTAAACTAAGTATTGAAAACAGCACTTGAATTCCAGCTCCAGAACCCATCTTCCTAAGCTTTGATCAAGCTGTTTGTAAGCGATGTACCACATATAAAATATCCTTGTAAGAAAATATGGAAATTAAATGCACTCTGCTGTCTATTGAAATTAAAGTCATATTTCTCAGAAAGCACAGTCTTGATATCCTAAAACTATTTACAAAAACCCACTCATCTTATAATGATATAGTTTTATTTTCAAATGATTATATGAAATTTTAATTACATTCTCTTATACCAAATTCAATGTAGCATTTATTCTATTGAATAAGCTTGTAGAACATATTCAACTACCAGAGAGAAAGAAAATATCAACTAAATAAGAAATAGAAAGAAAGAAAATATTTTCTAGTTCTTTTCAATTTACTCTCTATGTTTAAATAGGTCTCTTTCAACAGAGCCCACTGTCTTGAACTAACAGTGGTAGTCAGAATATTGGTGTTTACCTTTTACATATTATGGAAGAATAATTTGTCTAGCTCACTTACAAATTGACAACATTATATGTATTTTAGAACTTCTCTGGTTTTATTATACAGTGTAGGAAATATAACTGAGCCAAATATCTCATTATGGTTAAGTTTTATTTAATTTTAGGACATTACTTTTTTTCTGAAAATCTTTCACTGAGATTTTGAAGTTCATTTCATTCACAATCTTTCCTGAGATTATACACTAATGACCAGAATCAGTTAAAATGAAAGACTAAGTCCTTGTTCTAATTTACACAAATTAAATAGAAATATACAAAGGTAACCATTTAATAATGTGACAATACTAATAACAAAATAAAACATTTATTTTATGTACTCTTATAGAGCTTAGTTTTGATAAAGCCATGTAACTAAATACACTTTAAATGTATACAGACCTAAACACTGATCATGATTCTCTTTGTGCAGTAATTTTCCTCTCTGGTCTCAGTGTCTTTGTCTGTAAAATGGCAGTAACAATGCCTTCTTATAGTTAGTTGTACACAAAAGGTTCAGCACACTGCCTATCACCTAAAAATACTCGTTTTTTACTTGTCACAATTATTTATATTTTTTCCTATGCTATTAATTCTTGAAAATCCACATGCCCTTGATTATAGTTCTTTCAATAATCTTTAACACACAAAGGCTAAGGAGATAAAACATGCAATGTTGAATTTTCTCCTTATTTCTCAATGTAGCCATTCACAAAGTCTTAGAAATTTAAGTCTCTTCATGGGAAAAATCAATTTAGCTATGAGGCAGGATATAAATTGCCATTTCATTGTGACTGAAAAACCTTGTGGCTTTTCAAATGTCCATATAAAACCTAATTATAATCTGACATATTTAAGACTTCACTCATACTGCAGTTTCACTACATTCATAAATCATACCATAATAATAAAAATTTAGAAGTGTGCTCAAATTTCATTTTCCAATTTCACTAAATGAAGAAGAAAACATAAATTTGGTGGTTTTAGTAGCACAATATAAAATTGCAACTCTGCCGGTTAAGATAATTTGATAAAGTTTTAATGTGATATCAAAGATGATAAAATAGTAGAATACTATCAGTAACACAAAAAATTGTATTGACTGCTATTTCTTCTAGTCTACTTTTTAGCACCTCTTTATCAATAGCTTTATGAATATGAGTGAAAAAAACAAAATCAATTTTATATTATTGCAGTAACTTAATTTTATCTCCATGATCACTTTCTTTTGCTTGAAATGTACACTATAAAAATAAACACCATTTTGTTTTTGATTCATGGATAAAATTCTATTGAAAATTATGAGGATACTAATTAAATTTTTACTGTGCTCTTCAAATAGGTTTTCACCCTTCATGCTTAGATTATTTGTATCTGTGTGTTTCTGTACATAATTTTAGTTTGTTATGCAATTCCATCTTTTCATATGCCTATGACTCTTAATCACCAAAGGATGCAAAATCAGACTGCCTCAAAAAGGAGGAGGTAGAAGAGACTGGAAGGAGCTTTAACCTAATTATAAATGATTTAAAAAGTTGAAATGGGTTCTAAGCATGCAGAACTTTGTACAAGTTTGCTTGATGTAAAGAATAAAAGGATTGAATTGTTTGGGAACTTTCTTCTGAACTACAAGTCTATCTAGAATATATTGACTCTTCTCTAACTCACATATAAGGATTACTATTACTCTATAATGACCATACTCTCCAAACTGTCATGCAGATTTAATGTAACCTCAATGAAAATACAATGATCATACCTCACAGAACTAGAGAACACATTCCTAAAATTCATTTGAACCCAAAGAATCCTAGAATAGCAAAAACAATTCTAGACAACAAACGCAAGGTAGGGGACATTGCAAACTGGGACTTGAAATTATACTACAGTTCTATTGTGATAAAAACTATATGGTACTGACAAAACAACAGACAAAGCAAGCAAACAAACAAAAACAACCCTCAGGATCAATGGAATAGATTGGTATATACAAATAGAACTTCAAACTCAGTCAGTTTATTTTTGGCAAAGGGACCAAATAGGTTCACTGGAAGAAAGCATCAATAATAAATTAATAAATTTAATAAACTGTCCTGGCAAAAGTGGCTTTCCACATGCCGAGGATTAAATTTGACACGTATCTATCACTATGCACTAGACTAAAATCAAAATGAATCAAAGATTTAAGTATTAAAACAGAAAGACTAAATCTGATGGGAGAGAAAATAGGTGGAACACTTGAAGGAATAGGTATAGGCAAAGATTTCATGAACAAAACCTTGACGGCACAGGCAATATTGCTAAGATTCAACAACTGGGACCTCATCTTCTTAAAAAGACTTTGCACAGCAAAAACAATCACCAAGAAGTAAAAGACCACCCACAGAGTGGGAAAAAAAACTTTAGTAATTGTTCTTCCAACAAAAGACTAATATGTGGAACATACACAGAATTGAAAAAATCAGGCCCACCCAGATTCAAAGACCCAATCCGTAAATGGGCATCTGAAATGAATAGACAGTTCTCATAAGATGTACAAATGGCAAATAAATACATGAAGAAATGTTCAATATCACTGGTAATTCAACAGATGCAATTTCAAACAGTGCTGGATTTCATCTCGCACCAGAAAGGATAGCTATTATAAAAAGAAAAGTCACTGGAATAATTGTACTGCTGAGGTCTGATGGTACATTGAAAGGAAAGGTTAACGCTTATATGTAATTTTTTATATTCTAACCAGTTTTCTATACTTATATCTGGTACTCTGAGCAACTGATTCGAAGACAACAATATGCAACGGAACAACCTTTGGTGAATTCCTACCATCTTGTTTAGCAAAACTCTGTATTATCTCTGTTGTTTTATCTGATAATTATTTTTTGTTCTCTTTAGTGGTTTGAATAATCTTCCATTCTTACATCTGGTAATCTGAGCAATGTAGCTTAAAATAACTGTATGTAATACAACAGGTACTGCTAATTGCTATCATTTTGTTTTAAAACCCTGTATCACTTTTAAAGTTGTTCCTTGCTTTGTTTTGATTACGTCTGTGATGTTCATGGGCTACTATTGTTCTTTTTTTCCTTTACCTCTCTCTTTAAATTAAAAAATAAATAAATAAATGCTTCAGGAGCCATGGGAAACAAAGGAACCCTACTCTGCTGGTGGGAGTGTAGATTGGTGCAACCACTGTGGAAATCAGTGTGGACGTTACTTCAAAACCCGGACTTCAGGTCCCCTTTGACTCAATTGTTCCTCTTCTTCTTTTTTTTTTTTTGCAGTACTGATGATTGAACTCAGGACCTTGAGCTTAGCAGGCAGTTATGCCACTGAGCTATATCCCCAGTCCCCATTCCTCTTCTTGGTATCTTCCAAAAAATTTTTAAAAGTATCAATTCATAGCAATAAATTCCTACATATATTTATAGTTGCAAAATTTATAATACCTAAGTTTTGGAAATATTCCAAATGCTTATCAACTAATGAGTATATATATATGTATTGCCTACTACTCAGCCATAAAGAAGGATAAACTTGAGACATATCTAGTTAAATAGATACATCTTGAGACTATATTCTTAAGTTAAATACATTGGACACACATGTAAATACTCCGTTGTCTTGCTGGTAGGAGAAACTGGAAGTATAAATAACAACAAAATATATAATATATTGTAAAATAAAATGGAATTTTTCAAAAGGAAAGGGGGGAAGAAATGAAGGAAGGGAACTGAAAAAAATTATTAAAAAAGGTTAAAATGGAAACCATGCTTTATAAATAAGGTGGGAAGGGTGGGTTGAATGGACAGGAGGGGAATGGGGGAAAAACAGGAGTAAGATCTATCATGTGTGGATAGACACTCCCTATGTTGAATGTGATCATTATATATATCGGAATTGTATAACAAAGCATGGTCCAGGAAGACTGCAATTGCCTAGTCAGTCTTTAAGTATTGTACATAAGTCTTTACTCTAAAGCCCAGCTCCTCAATATTACTGACCTCTTCTATCTTTAATACATAATAAATTATTACTTTGAAACAGCTTTATGGATATAAAATTAGGGAGAATGGGAAGTACAGACTGATATTTTAAAGCAGAGTCATAAATAACTCAATTAGAAATAAATAATATGAATAGTTTCATGTTAAAGAAACACATAATTCTTTACTTCCCCAAAGAAAATCAAGAAGTACAGATAAGATCTGTACTGGCAAGTTCCACCAACCATTGAAACAACAAATAGTACTACATTTCCGCAAGCTCATGTCAAATTTTAAATAGGCCTGGGTGTGTAGATGAGTGGCAAAGTACTTGTTAGCATGGATAAAGCCCTGTGTTTGATTCTCTCACACTTCAAAAAAGGAAAAAGAAACACTGAAATAAATGGAACACTTTTTCAAAACATTCTCTTAAACCAGAATTCCCTTAATGCCCAAACCAGGTAAACACTGACATAAAAGAAATTCTAGCTAGGTATGGTGGTGCATGCCTGTAATGCCAGCACAAGGGAGGCTGAGGCAGGAGAATCATTGCAAGCTGAAGACCAGCTACAGAGTGAGCACAATGCCAGCCTGACTGAATAGCAAGACTCAAAAGGACAAAAAATAAAATAAAGTAAAATAAAATAAAATAAAATAAAATAAACACATGTTTAATATTTTTCATGAACAGATGTAAAAATCCACAATAAAATATTAACACTTGAATCAAATAAGTCACAGAGATGAACTAGTAGGTAACGTTAGATGCATAACAAAAGTCACTTGAACGAATCCCGAACATTGACAGCACAAGAGGCGTAGAGGGCAGCTCTGAAGATGTCACAGAGTATCTGAGGCGTGGCGGGTGGGGAAAAGTGAGACATCGTGTAGAGGTGCACATCCCCTACGGTGCGTGTTATTGTTTATCTAAAATGTACCCGCGTGATTTTAAAAGTAAAAATTCTACAGCAAAACTTGGAAAAATCATCAAATATCATAGTGAAAACATGACAATTTCCTCCTTACATCATAAACTATTCAAAGATATCACTTCTTCCAATTAACAAGTGTATTTACTGTGAGCTCCAGATAGTATATTTAAAAAGTGAAGGAAAGAAATGTATATAGGTTGGAAATAAATAATGAAACTGTATGTAATGATTATCTATGTATTCAATCCCAGACAGTCACCTCAAATCTCTTAGAATTTATACACAAGTATGCAAGGGCACTGCATACAAATTTAATATTCAGAAGCCAATTGTTTTCCTATATTCTAGCAATAAACCATTAAAATTTGCATTCAAAACATGACTCAGTGCAAAAATGGCACACACATATGTGTGTGCATATATATATATATATATATATATATATGTAAAATATGCCCAAATTCCATATGCAGAGACCATATGCAGAGTAAAACTCTGGAGGAAGAAATTGAAGATCTTAATAAATGGAAATAATTAGTGTTCACGGATGGAAAATTTCAATACTAAGATTTTAAATAGTACTAATTTTTTTATTTTAAAGAATTTAACTCAGTTTCAGAATTCTAGTGAATTATTTATCAATGGTGATAAACTGATTCTAAAGTTTATATGTGAAAGCAACAGCAATAAAATAGCCAACAGGATTCTGAAAAAATAAAAAAATGTTCAAATACATGGTTAAGGCACGCAGATTGCAATGTAAAGATGATTAGCGGTGCTGAACGCAATACCTGGATTGCGTGATAGGTGGATGTGTGGACAGACAGACGGATGGCAGACAGTTTTGACTGCAATAGTAGTGTACTAATTACTGGGTGACAGTTACAAACGAAAGCATTTATAGCACACAGTTGTGGATGAAGGAGGCTCCGGGGACGGCCCTCTCTCAGGCTGAAAGCTGCTCTCCTCGCTTTCTGCGGCTTTGGAGCTCGCTGACTTCTCTTTTAAGAGGGCAGTGATTCCATTCATGAAGGCTCCGCCCTCCGTGAATCCATTCCATTTCAAAGGAATCAACTCCTAATTCTATCACAAGAGGATTTTAACATATTAATTTATTTTGAAAGATACAAATAGCCAACGCATAGGTAGAGAGTGAGAAAGAGAGATTATAGAGTTTAGAGATCTTGGGTTGAGCACTGCTTTGTTTGGAGGTTTTAATTTTATTCAGTGCCGTAATGTAATATGCATATACTAATTATGTATATATTTTTATGCACTAAATATGTTCAAAGAATATGTTAATGTCTCAATAAATTACATAATATGTATGCTTATATATAAGCAATATCAAGTGAAATAAAAAATCCACAAAATATTTGATAGAATGTAGTGATATTATTTTTGAAATTAATTTACAATCAGAGAAAAAGCATAAAAATTATCTAGTTTAAAGCTTTCCATGTTCTCAACCTTCCACGATACACACTTGTCAATAAATACTTTATGTCGCTAAAATAATAGCTTTTATTCTGTTCTCTTCAACTAACACCATTTCACCTACCTGATTCCCCCACATTTACAAAAGGATACAAGCACAACACAGTAAACTTCCAGGAGTAAAAACTCCGGAACTCAAAAGTTTTAAGTAACTGGTAGCACAAGAGGGAAGGCATTTTAAGTGGTCCTGAGAGGAAGTATCACTTTACAAATGGAGGACATAGGCTGAATCTAATGGCAAGGTCACACCAAAATCTAAAGGCACTGCAACGTGAGGCAGCCCAGCTATTAAACGGAAGACGCCAAAAGGGCATAGGAAGTGATAACCGCCTCTTCAGTATGAGGACAATACATACAACGTGGGAGAAATTACCTACCACTCACAAGTCAAGGAGAAAGATAGAGAAGTTTAACTTCTATTCCTTATAGTAATTTTCAGTTCATTAACTGTAGCCCTCAAGGTGATTGAACTTCCTAAATATGAGAGTTTAAGTGTTTAAAATAAAAGTGTGATTCTCATGTAATAAAATCAGTTAAAATGAAATAGACATATGCATACATTTACTTACGTGACTGTTTTAAATGGGCCATTTCTTTTGCTTATTGGATGCTCATCAGTTCTGCCTGCTGTTTGCCTTTGGTGCACCCAAGTGTTTTCTTTGAACTGAGATTTCCTGTTTCTTATGTTAAGAACATATTTTTATATGTTCCGTAAATGTTTTCATTTGCAAAAACGTTGTTAGCTTATGCAGTCCTTCCATATCTGTCACAGATGCAGAATGTTTATCTCTTTGAAAGTAAAGAAAGACTCTTTATTTCCAATATAATTTTTAAAAGTTATGCATGTCTACGTGTTTTTGAAAATTATTCCATGCTTGCTCAGGATAGATGCCTACTTAAAAAAATAAAAGGAATTTTATTTTAAAATAATTACGGTGCAGTAAAACAATATGGATTGCAATATTTACCAAGAAAAAATTATCTTTTTCACACACACAAGACTTAGTGACATTTTAAAATTTTTCCTCAGTACATGTTTGCAGTAAATGAGGAATTATAGTACTTGTGTGGAGTGGGTACATAGACATAACATGCCTTAATTTATTTTTTTCATGCTTCCCCCTCATTTCTCTTTTCTTTTCTTTTCTTTTCTTTTCTTTTCTTTTCTTTTCTTTTCTTTTCTTTTCTTTTCTTTTCTTTTCTTTTCTTTTCCTTTCTTCCTTCCTTCCTTCCTTCCTTCCTTCCTTCCTTCCTTCCTTCCTTCCTTTCTTTCTTTCTTTTCTTCTTCTCTCTCTCTGTCTCTGTATCTCTGTCTCTCTCTCTCTCTATGTAACCCTGGCTGAACTTGAACTTGCAGCACTCTTCCTGCCTCAGTGTCTTGAGTGCTAAGAAATCAGGTGTGTTCCACCAATCCCAGCCTCCCCTCTTTTCATTTCTTGATCCCCTCCCTATTTGAAAAAGATTAATCTCCCTATTTCCAGTTATCTACCTTTTATTTTTTATTTTTAATTTGGGTTTCTAATATAAATGAAATCATGGAATATAAGCTTGTGTGTCTGTGTTATGGTTGATGCATTGTGTCAACTTGGGGAGCCTAGAGGTTTGGCTGAGTGACTCAGGAGGAAGCCAGGGTGCTTACTTTGTATACATCCTGAGCCTGTGGAAGAGGAGGGCATGGAGATTGTGTGGGAGGTTCATGACCCGTGGATGGGAGGAGGCTGTTTACAACGTAGGGGAGAAAAGGAGGCTGCTTGCAGCCATTCTTCCCTTTAGCTGGTTTTTTGCTGTGTGCTGCTGCCTTGAACAGTTTGCCCTCTGCCATGTGCCACTCTGCCTCTGAACCAGCCAAGTATGGACTGAAACCTCCACAAACTGTAAGCGAAATAAACCTTTCCTTTCTTAATTTTTAGTGTTGAGTATTTTGTCTCAGCAGCGAGGAAAAAGTAACCAAGGCAGTCTGATTTATTTCACTTTATTATCTCAAAGGTCATCTATTTTCCTATAACTGACTCAAATTTCTCTTTCTTTAAGACACACTAATACTTCCCCATGTATAAATACCACTTCTTCTTTAAACTATTCATCTGTTGGTGAGCATATAGGCTGCTCCCAAGATTTGGTTACTATAAATTTAGCTGTCTTAAACATAGGTATGCAGGAATTACTGTGATTTAAAAAATTATTTTCTAAAGTCATTTTCATATGCATACTACTCAGAACACTTATTAGCATGTGTATTAGTTGTTTACTTATTTACAACTCTTTATGGACTGCTTACTCAGTGCTATCTCTAATTATAATTTATACATTCTATTATGTGGACTAAGAATGACTTTATCTCTATTTTCATGTTAATATGCCACATGATATGATACCTTATAACTGTATCAGCCAAACATATCATTTGCAATTTACACTGATGTAATCACAATGCTAAATAAGCGAATGTAAACTTTGAGAGCTTATTTTTCCCCAAGATTACAGAATTTCAGAATTGAGTGTAAATTGAAATTGGTTATAAATTTCTGGTGATCGTTTACTATATTCCCAATATGTGTTTCTGTATATTACATATATGTTGAGCAATTTCTGAGTAAAATTTAAAGAAAAAATTATATCAGCATGGTAGAACAAAAATCAATAATTATAAGACCAAAAGGACTTTGGTTTTAATTAAAGACCAACTATTCCAGCTGAAGAATTATCTGCAGTAATGAACTTACTTCCATTCCAGAATCTGTGACTCAGTGTTGGGGTGATTTAAGACACATCAAAGTAGTCCATACATAAATCCATTCCACATGACTTATCTTTACTTTTTCTGTTTAAGTTAGAAATTAGGAGTATGGTTGTAAGAGAGATGAAAGAAACCAAATGTATATATAAATTGAAAATGCTTATTACTCTTTGATAGGGAATAGATGTTTCCTCTCCTTTTTGATATATGGAGAGAAAAGTAGAAGCACAGGATCGAACAATCATGAGTGATATTAAGTATATGGGAAAAGATTCGACGGGGCCATACAACCACTAGTCTGTGGATTGTGTCAGAAAAATCAACGCCCCACACCATGGCAATGAATAATCTTGGGCATCCGTATTGGCTCATTCTATATGGTGCACAGGACTGGAGAAGTTCTAAGGCATTTATTTAACCTGGAGAGGGCTGGGGATATAGCTCAGTGGAATAAGCTCCTGCCTAGCAAGTGCAGGGTCCTGAGTTCGATCCCCAGTACCGCCAAAAAAAAAAAAAAAATTAACCTGGAGAACTAAGTAGTGATTTATATAACATCATTAATGTTATGCCAAGTAAGACAGTGAGTCCCTAAAAAGCTAGAAGAGAAAATTCTCAAAATATGCAGCAGTAACAGAAGATTACCAGGTGTTTACAATTAATGAATTGCACAGATTTTAGAAAGAGGTATTAGGGATTAATACCTCACAAATATTCCTCTCCAAGAAAAGGAGATACTAGGGCTGACACATGGCAAAAAGTTAATATTAAAGTTGATTTTTGAAAACAATTCACAGAAATCTTGACCTGTTTCCTTTTGCTAATATTTGAACAGATCCCAACTTGTGTGCCCAATGTCTTGGTAAAACAGACTGGGTTTATCTTGGGATAATCATGTTTTTAGCATAAACATGCATTGACTTGTACAACTTTAACCTTAAAAGTCACAGAAATGTCCTGAACTTGAGCAGGAGAAAAATCATTTTGGGGGAAACTGGCATAGTTCTTTGATTAAATATAGTAAAGCTAGTGTATAATTTGAATCCATTTAATTGTCAAAAAATTGCATTGTCTAAAATTGAATCACATTGCCTAATATTGTAATTCCTTCTAATTTGATGTAAATGCCAAGACAGTATATTTTCTAGGGGTGAATGTTCCTGAAAATGAATTAAAATATTAAATTAAGTTGAATATGAACACACTAAAGAAACTTATAGAATGTACCTAAAATGTCTACATTTCAAGGTAAAATGTTTGAATTATGTACGGATGCTTTAAAATAACTGCTGAGCAATATTAATTTCATCTGGCATTTATTGTCACAGTATTAATCAAGATGAACTCATTTGGTATTAACGTGTATGTCATAACTACTCCTTTGGGATTTCAGCAGTGATTTCAGTAGTGATTAATTACACAATTATTTTAAAGAGTTACCAATTTTCTTAATGCCTCCTCCCTGACAAAAGAGTTTGAATCGCAGTTTTGCAGGGATAGACGAGAACAGGTACATTTATCTTCTATCCATGGATTCAAAATGAGTGCTGGTGTTTGAGTCTCATGTGTCTACTTGATCACACTTCTTTCTATTTTCATTCATAAGCTCAGGGTGCCAGGCTTATTAAAATACCATTTAAAAAGATTGATCGTCTAATACAAGAGACTATATTTTGTTATGAATGGGAATGAAAAAATTCACAATTTAAAAAACTATAGCAACCAAAGTTAATTTTCACCTGAAAAGTGGAGAGAAACTGAGATAATACCTCAGACATAAAGGAAAAAGTTGATGGCCTCGAATACATTCTTTCCCGGAGTTCACAAAACTTGAGTAAGATCTGACTCTGTCAGAGCCAGAAGTGGATAATTTCTGTAGATTTGGAGGACACAAGGAAATATGGCTAATATATAGACATGCAGTACCACAAGAAATTTAACATGAAAAACTTACGAGACATTTAAATATAAGTAAAATTACTATTTCACAGTAACTATTTTTGTATTATGATTTTCCATTTTTCTTTCTTATATTTTATTTGCAAAAATTAAAACTATTCTAGCAGTTCTAATACAAGAGAAAATAAATGAAAGAAAAAAGTGTGTGTGAAAACACACTATATCTCTCTTCTGTATGCTTTTAACTTTGCTCTCCCGCTGACCTTAACTCAAGCAATTACACACATGAAGGAATAACCTATTACACACATGAAGACACTGTTTCTCCATATTTAAGTAATATTCCTCAACTTTTGGCGATCTAAATTCCAAACTAAACTCCACAATCTATTCTACCTCAAGGATGACAGTCACGGCATTAAGATTATGAATATTTACTTGCTTTCCATTATACTAGATGAAATTTAAATCTACCATCAAGAAAATGAAGGAATAGTAAAAGAATTTTGGTCAATAGTTAACTACCGTTATTTGAACAAATCATTTCAGTAGAACATTTCAATGTAGTACATGGTAAAATTACATAAATATTATCTTTTGTTAATATTTCCACATTTTCTCAATTTAAACTAACATTCATAATATGTTTGAAATGTGCAGTCTTTAAGATAAATATACATTAAATTAATATTTAAAACAGAATGTGAAACACAATGCAGTAGAAGGCATTTGAGAGTGTAAACTGATGCTTCACAAAGACTGTGACCAAATAAAGTAAAATAAAATAGCCCTTTACTACTATAATCACATAAAAATAGCAAAAGTCATACTAGCAACCCGAAGAAAGTGCATCATATAAAAATATATATGTGCCTTAGAAAGATAAATTTTAGGATTTGGAAATAAGAAATTTCCTTTTGTAAATGTAACTAGCAAAAGGTCCATGTTCTGATTGGTAGACACGTCTTGGATGTTAGTTTTACGACTCCTCTGAAAAGAGAATGTCAACAGTTAGGTACTGAAATATACACTTTGAAATCTGCATACAGGCGGGCTCCAGATTCCATTCACTCTAAGGAAATAGAATTTAGCAATCACATATTATATGAGAATATTTGAGACACAAGTCAGAAACAATATCCAAACTACTTTTTAGGGAAAATTCTAATATACCAACAGACAGATTGAAGGTTCACTGGAAATAAAGCTTCCTTTCAACTTGAGTTCACAATGAAATGTTAAAAATTAACAAAAGAAACATCCCACTAATGATATTAGATTTCACAACAACTAATGGTTGAGTTAACATAGCATTAAAGTCTGAGACAACAAAGAATGAAGATGATAGGCTAGAAATAGGCTAGAAAAGTTTTCCTAAAACTTAGTCCTACCAGAGACAATGACAGAAGTTAAATTAGAGTCAAATGGTGATCATATCTGAAGGAACAGTTGAAATATATGGTGATTTTATGTGCATTATACCACAATACTCACGGAGAAATAAGTAAAATTATAGGGAAATGATAATGTAAATACATGAGCAAATGAAAAGGTTCTAAATAATTCTGATGAATTTCATCAATAACGGAACATAACTTACAGAAACACTAACAGAGCTATTTTTAAAGGAAGGAAATTTATCTCAGAATAGAAACCTACAGAAGAAGACAAAATAATTAGCAGATATTGACAAATATACTAATATATCTGAGATAATACTGCATTTTAAAATAACAACACAAACTGGGACCTAAAATCCTAAACCAAAATGTCAAATCAGACTTCGAGAAATATTTGGTATTATGCATGAACATGGAAAAACATATTAATATTAGACTTTGTTAAAGAATTTATAGTGCAAGAATTTGAGAACACTCTCTAAAATCTTTTTGAAAGAAAATATAACTACAAAAATAAAGATAATATTATTTAAGAACAAGAAAATAAATTAAATGTTTAAATGAGATAATAGAGAATATGATTGAAGGATAAAGGTAATGAAATCACAGTAAACATAACAAAACCACAAAACATCAGTGAATCATTTCAGTAATCATAATAATTATAACTAGATTAACAAAATTATTATTAAATGAAAATTTTTGGTTGGTTAAAAATTCGTTTTCAACTACACTTGTCATAAAATAAAACAAAGACAATTAGACACTTTCACGTTCTAAAGAAATGGAGTAAATGTAACCAGATTACACATCTTGAAAATTTTGGAAAATTGTATTAAAATGGTTTATATAGAGAGAGATAAAATAGAACTGTGGAGGATGCCAAGAAATGAGATAAGGAGGTAAGAATTTGTGGAAAGATGAGCAGTGTCCTGCCTGGAAATCTTTTCAAGTACCTGCAGTGGGGAATAGAAGGCAGCAAATTGGTGTGTGTCTGAAGCGAATGATGGGAGTTCGAAGAGCTAAGCTCAGCACAGCATGCTGGAGAACAGGGGATTCCAGCAGAGGAAATATAACCTAATACTTAACAAAGGATCAATATTACATTTAGGAGGCATAACGCCATTCTGTGATAAAACTGATTTCATAGAAATTCTTAATAATGAACAAACATTCTACTTTTAATAACAAAATAATAAAGAATTGTTTCCAAACACACATTAAATTCACATTTAGTTTTGTCTGAGCAATGCATGCACATAAATTTTTCTGAGCTATTATTTGAAAATAGTATGAAGGTATGTATGTATGTATGCGATTTTAAGCATTATCTTTAGATTTTTATGTTCATTCTCATTTATTTCCACAAATTGGGGGTGACAGACTTTGATTCTGAATTTCTCTCAGAAATCTTTTGTGTCTCAATCTAAATTTTTGAGTTTGTGTTTGAAAAACTAAAAGATGAAAAGCTTTCAGGCTCTTTTTCAAAAGTTTCTTTTAAAAATGCTATATTGTAATTGCCAAACTTAGGAGCCCAAATCCTCATTATAGTGCTCTACCTTTAAAACCACAGATTACTTTCTAAAGAGATTGAAGCTGCATACCTACTCAATTTGAGTTGTGTAACATGGAAACTCATCCCTTTTTAGCCTCCTCAAGACAGATATAACATTTGCAGGTTTTAAAATGTTTTTGTTTATATGATAAATTTGAGAATTACACTGTGTAGAAAAACATGCTCACATGTAAGATTTTTAGAGGAAATAATATTGTAAAGACTATAAACCAACAATTTATGAGTGGATGAGGAAATGACACATTATTTATTAATACAATTGTGATAGTTATTACAGTTTTATAACATAACAGATACAAATTTTACTGTGTCACATTGATTCGTTCTTTTTAAAATTCATGAAAAGACTCTTTAGAATAAACTGTTTTCCAATTTTAGATATAAGCAAGCACAACAATCAGAGAATTTGCCCATGCTCACACTGTTAATGACCCTTTCATCCTGGGTATGAACCTCGTCAGAAATACTCTAGGGGTCATGGAGAAAATGGGACCACTACAAAAAGAACAAAATGGAATAGTAAGTGATTTGTTTCCAGCAACTCTGATCCTTTAGATAGTTATTACCAGTTTTAGAGTCTCTCTAACTATGAGAATCATCAGGCTTATCTCCATAATGTATTTTTAAGGTGAAAATTTTGTTTGGGGTGGTTATTAATGAAGTTGAGAAATGGACATCAAGCAGAGGATTGGCAGAAAAAAAATGACTATTTCATCTACAGATGCACTGATGCATTGAAATGTAATCTAGAGGAAGAAAATATTTCATTTTGAGTAGACAAGCTTATCTGTGTTCTTAGTGTAAAGCCAATTGAAACTTGGCAGGGTTTCTGCTGTCCTTTGTTTTTCATTATTTTCAACTGAATGGAAAAAATGTTGACGTTACTGAATTGGCTGAAATTATTACAGGAAGAATGTTGGTTTGAATATTTAAAGCAAAATGTATTTGTTATCTTATTTTGGATAAGGAAGATAACATTTAATCTCAACAACTTCAAAGGAGCTGTTTAATATATTGCTATTTTCTGTGAAAAAATGTTTATTCTTAAATCATTAAATTGAAAAATTATTGGTCTACTTCACATTTTGATTTTATTTCATAAGTATATTTATTATAAGTAGCAAGTCTTAAGTTATTAAAATCATACTGAACATATAACATTAATTCCTATCTATGAACTTTAAATAAATACAGTGAGAAAATGTATAAGACAATTAATATGCTTTTAAAAGGCATTCAAATGTTTATTTTACTGATGACTTTGTTTCTTAAATATCAGTTAGGTGGTTTATTAAATAGATTTTATTAATTTACTCATTACTATCATAATTAACATTTTCATATATATGAATTTGTGATGTTTTACCAACTAAACCCAATGGAGTGTTTTTTTGTTTTTTTTTTTTGTGGTACTGGGGATCGAACTCAGGACCCTGCGCTTGCTAGGCAAGCGCTTATTCCACTGAGCTATATCCCCAGCCCCTAATGGAGTGTTTTACCTATATTTAACAGCCGGTTTAATTCACACAATTATATTAGCAGATACCCATTTTCAATAGTACTTCTTAGGATATTAAATACTTTGTGCTTTCATACAGAAAATGTATTTTATGAATGTATCATTTTAGGACCATATCTAGCTTCACTTAATTATTCTGATTACAAGCCATCAATTTATGCTCAGCTTTCTCCGGTGCTCCATACCTGGGGGTGGGTCATTTTCTCCACAGAGGACTTCTCAGTAAGTGCTTCATGTATTGCCATTGATATGAAGTCTGTGCAAGCTACTGAACAAGGTTGTATCACGAAAACAGACATGGAATAAGTAACAAACAGGTGTGGCTATAAATGCTCTAATTTCTCAAAGCAGGAGGCCAGTGGCATTTGCATAGCACCTGATGTCTACTTGCTTCAATTGTCCCTTAGTGGACCAACCATCACCCTGTCACTGCTTTTCATCAACAGAGACTTTTGTTTTACTTGGACATACTTGTTTGACTCATCGTGTGATTTGATGGATTTTTTTGTGTCCTCTAGGTGTAACTATATAGCCATACAAATTTAAAGCAAGTTTACAGAAAGTGTCACCTCTTCTAAGTAGCTTTCTATTGGCTTCTGTTACCCGTGCACCTCAGCCAGTAGAACCTTTATTCCAAAATTACACTGACCAAGAAAATGTTATTAGTTGCAATATATAAGAGGGCTTAGATTTGACAGAGGTTTCTGTCAAACATCCTCCTTTGGATGTATTGATTTTTTCATTGTTTTCTGTGTTCTATTTGTTACAAAATATTTGTAGTTTAAATATTACACCATATACTAACCATTGTCACTCTCTCCAATCTTGTCTGAAAATGTTGGTTAGTTTTTATTGTTTATTTTTCTTTTCTTTAAAATAAAAGATAAATAAATATTGCTAGTAACAGCATTTTTTGATTATTCAATTTGTTGGAGTATAATTGTTCCTTGTAGTCTTATGATTCTTTCAGAAGTTCTTATATCTTATGATTCTTTTTATTTCTTGATGTAAGCTGTAATATCCCCTTTTCTCTTTCCCAATTAAAATTATATGAGCTTTTGTCCTTTTTTTTGTCTTAGTTTCTGTAGCAAATGGTTTGGCAAGTATCTCTGTTTTAACAACTAACTCACATTTGGGTTGATAATTTCTTATTGTTTTTCTGTTCCTTAGTTCATTTGACTCTTCAGTTTCACTGATTTTCTTTCTAGTTTTCATATATTTTCTATATTCAGCTTCCTTTCAATTTAATCTTCTGTTTCCTTGGGTCGCAGTTATACATTTTTCCATTCTTTGAGCTATAGTTAAGAAATAAAAACTGTATACATTAGATACATAAAATATCATCAATTGACATCCACCAAAACTATGAAATAGATACAATTGCCTTAATACATCTATCATCTCACAAATTTACTGTGTGTGTGTGTGTGTGTGTGTGTGTGTGTGTATGTGTGTAATGAGAACATATAGGAATCACTTCCAGTGACTAAAATTACAGTACAATATTATTAACTATTTTCCAGATACATAAATTTGTATCTAATCTTATCCATGACTCCAAAGAACCCAAGAGAACCACAGATAGCTCTTTAAGATGCTGCTTTCATTGTCGGAGGTATAACTCATGGTACAGCACACACCTACTATGACCAAGGCCTTGGTTTTAATCCTGTAAACCACCAAAAAATGAAAAGATATTACTTGCTATATTACTTGCTGTATGAAAAGATATACTTGCTAGAAATTACTTGGACTTGAATGCCCCCAACACCCATGTGTTGAAGGCTTGCTGCCCAGGCTTCTGTGGAACTTTGAAGAGGTAGGGCCCAGGGGGAGGAGGTTAGCTCGTCAGCAGCACAACCTTGAAAAGTATACTGAAGCCACAGCCAGCCTTTGCTCTCTCCCTTTCCTTCCTGCCTAATGTGGTGGGCGGTGCTCCTCCATCATATGCAAATTCTGCCTGAGTGCACTGTGTCAGCACAGGTCC
The DNA here is from genome assembly GCA_004027595.1 of Dinomys branickii. Taxonomy (NCBI): domain Eukaryota; kingdom Metazoa; phylum Chordata; class Mammalia; order Rodentia; family Dinomyidae; genus Dinomys; species Dinomys branickii. The sequence continues at coordinate 63,570 of PVLD010011491.1, forward strand.
GAAATCAGGGCAAGTGATGTCTTGAAACTTCCAAAACCGTGAAACAGAATAAACTTTTTCTCTCCTTAAGTTAGTTGTCTCTGGTATTTTGTCAGAGTGACAGAATGCAGACTTCTTTTTTCATTTCCTTTTAGATGTATAATCAGAAGTGGTATTGCTTGATCACGTGGTAAATCTATTTTTTGAGGAACTTTAATACTGTTTGCCATAACAGCTACTGATGACAGTAACTACAACCCAAAATACATCAGAGTCCCCTGGATTCCACACCCTTCTTGACATTTTTCCCTTTTTTGATAATATCCATCCTAATATATATCATGCCTTATCTCATTGTGTTTATTTGCTGTTTATCTGATGAATAATAATACAGAGTGCATTTCATGTACTTGTTAGCATGTTTTATATCATTGGAAAATGTCTATTCTGATGCCTATCTTTTTAAATTGGGTTATTGGGGATTTTCTTTCTGTTGTTGCAATTGACTTGAATGAATTCAGTATACATGTTTGATTTTTCTATTTAGCTGACATATGTGTTATAAAAATCTACTCCCACTCTGTAGACTGTGTTTTCATTTTGTTGACTGTTCTCTGTTTTGCATTAGTTTTATCATCTCTTATATTTCTGCTTATATTTTCCTCTTGTTGCTTATGATTTTAGTTTCACAGCCAAAAATTGATTGCCAATACCAATGTGAAAAAGCTTTTACTCTGCAATCTTCTAGGAATTTTAAGTTTTAGGGCCTCCGTTTTCATCTTCAAGTCAATTTGAAATAATGTCAGAAGGTGTCTTAGTTACTGTTCGGTTGCTGGGACTGTTGGAGACCAAAAAGTCACAGTGGCCAGTTTCACCTACTCCCGAAGGGAAGAAGGAAGGCTTGGGGAGTCTTGGTATCACCCTTTTCAGATTTCTCTTCATCCCATTAGGGGCAGGATATCTTCTCATAAGAACAAGACTGAGACCACTATGATTAAGACTAAGATTTAGGCCATAAAGACTGAGACTACTTAAATGAATAACAATTCAGGACAAGATCCTTATTAGTTTAAGGTCACCATTGCCCTCTGAGTCATCTAATAATGACCTTCTCAATCAATAAATGTGGAGGTTCTGGTTGGTTTGTGATATTTTGTTACTGATTAACAACTGGTCATCCCAGGTCCCCACTATACTGCCATTTTGTCTTGCTCTTTCTTGTTCTTTCTTTTTCTTTTTTTTTTTTTATTTTAGAAACATAAAAGTACAAAAACATATTGACAAACAGACACCAATTATCATAGAAAATAGTACAATCACAACTAATCTATAGACAAGGTGATGTGGTCTCAACAGTGGTTATTGCTTTATCCATTGATATCTTCGAATTGTAGATGTATGGACCCATATACAGACATGCAAATTTAGTCAGACAGT